>VXBH01006948.1:156073-170076 GCA_013400035.1 Rynchops niger | reverse complement strand
GCCGCCCCGGGGGCCGCGCCGCGCCGGGCAGGGCGGGAGGGCAACGGCAACCCCGCACCCGGCGGCTCCCCGGGGCCGCCCGGCCGGCGTTTATCCCTCAGCGGGCACAGCTCCCGGGAGGAAAACCCCTCTGGCCCCTCCGGTCCCCGCGGGACGGGGGGTGACCGTGAGCCGTGCCGTCATCTCCCCGGGGAGGGCTCCTTCCACCCCCCCGGGACCGGGGCGCGGGTGATGGTCTGCCCAGCGGTGCTCCCACCGGGGAGCTCTCACCCTGATCCCCTGGGCATGCACAGAATCATGGAATCATGGAATCATTTTGGTTGGAAAAGGCCTTTAAGATCCAACCATCAGCCTAACACTGCCAAACCCACCGCTAACACGCGTCCCTCAGCACCACGTCTACACGTCTGTTAAATACCTCCAGGGGTGGCGATTCCAACACTTCCCTGGGCAGCCTGTTCTGGTGTTTGACAACTCCTTCAGTGAAATTTTTTTTCCTAATATCCATCCTAAACCTCCACTGGCACAACTTGAGGCTGTTTCCTCTTGTTCTATCACCTGTTACTTGGGAGAAGAGACCGACCCCCCTGGCTACCCCCTGCTTTCAGGGAGCTGTAGAGAGCGAGAAGGTCTCCCCTCGGCCTCCTTTTCTCCAGGCTGGACACCCCCAGCTCCCTCAGCCGCTCCTCAGCACGACGGGTTGTCCCAAATTGTAAGGCCCAGGTAGCGCCTTGGGTGTAACCGGGGTGCCAGGCTGATGTCTCCTACAAAGAGTCCTCACATCTTTCCCCCAGTGTGCGTGCAACCCTCGTGACAGATTTGTGAAGCCAGTTAAGCCCGAGGTCATTTCCACCCTCCTCCCCACGCGCAGAATCCGCGCATGATTCCGGAGCACTGGTTCATCACATCATTTCAGCTTTTCCACTCTGACTCCAAGCTCAGGGTACACACCTGAGTCACGGGCTGGCTGCCCCTGGACCTGCAAGCGCACACACCAAATTCCTTTCATTCCCCCGAGAAGGAGAAAACGAGCCTGACACGGCTCAGTCGCTTCGCTCCTGCCCCTGCCCTCCCCGCGGGGGCTGCTGGGGGCTCTGCCGGCGTGTGGAGACACGCGCTGGTCCACGTTAATCACCAGCACGAGCCACCTGTCTCCATCTCACCGCCTGCATGAGAAGGGATGCCATGCGTGAAGAAGACCCCGCCAGGTTTCGTGTCCAGCCCCTGGGGACAAGTTTAGTGCCCAGCCCGCGGGGACGAGACGCGGCAGAAGGTCTGTTGGGTTCGGCTTTGGCAGCGTGCTCTGGGAGAGCTTCCGACTTAACGGGAGGCGAGGAAGCAATTTCAATCAAATGAAACAGGCAGATAAACAAACAAAAAGACAAGAAGAAAGGAAATCGTAGGGATGGAGACACAAAGAATTGCAGACAATCATGGCTGCAAATTTTCTAACACACTCCAAAGCATTCATTGAAGTCAAAGCCTTCTTATCCTTAAACATTTCACTTCCCTCACAAGCCTTTTCTCTGAAGATCTCTGAATATCTTGCCTAAGCCGAAGTTACTTGAAAGCTCAGAAAACAAAAAGGGACAAACAGGAAGTTTTTCAACTGCGAACTGCTGTAAAGGGTATTAAAGGGATTTTTTTTTTTTTTTTTTTTTTTTTTTTNTTTTTTTTTTTTTCCTCCAGCCTTAAATGATTTGCAAACTCAGCCTGAAAAACGTATCTGTCCCGGGAACGGCTTTCTGAGGCCATGCTAAACTCCAGCAAGAGTTTTAGCAGAGGCGATTCATGCACAAATCATCGAGCAAAAAGCCAGCAATGAGTAATCAAAGGCACGCACCAAACTCCGAGGACAATCTGCAGAATCCACAATCTCCAGCGGTAAAGTTTTCCACCGAATAATTACTTCGGAGAAAAAGGAATTTGTTGAATGCTTGGTCTGGCATTTGCTATTACGTTGGGGTTTTTTTGGTTTTTTTTTTTTTTTTAAAGAATGACCTACTCCCTGGAAACAGAAGGCTGCTCAGAAAAGCATTGGTATTTATTAATACCAGCTCTACCATTTTACATGAGTATCAGGTAGCTTTTTTCCCCCCCATCTTCTGTTTGCAAACGCAAAGGAAACCAGTTCCTTTCCTGCACGCTTTAACTCACGGGCTCTTCTTCAGCACATCTGTTGGAAAGAAGTTCAGCGCTTCCTCCGCATTGTCTCCAATTTATTAATCAACACTTTCAGCTCCCTGCTGAGTTACAGCCAAATTATGGTCCCCTTGAAGTCCATGGCAGCACTTCCACCGGCTTCATTAGGGCCAGAAACCGGCTCTTGAAGTCTCTGCCAATTCCTTAAGTGCTTTAACTTCAGCGTTGGAGATTTCTTTTTTAGTCTTCTTATGCCTGTTTTTGACACATCATTTTACATGTGTGCATGCACAAACTGCCTTTCCGAAACTAAAAACGGCCTTAAAAGCGAATGGAAAAGTTTGCTTTTTATTTTTATTTACCTGCGAATGACTTCATTTGGGGTCCTGAATTTCTCTTTGCTGGGGCTATCAGAGGGAAGATGCCATTTTGAGGGGCGGAAGCTGTCGCCCACCAGCCCCGTGACGGCCCCAACCGCAGACCCCACTCCGTATCAAGCAGAAGGCAAGAGTTCAGCCTCTGGGGAGAGTTTTGGCCTCTTCCAGCTCCAGTCTCTGTTTCAAGGCCACCAGTAAGGCCACCGGGCCAGTGGCTCGTGGGAACAAGACACAGACACGGAAACAGTGACATCCGAGCACCAAAAATTCCTCCTTGCGGGAAGCCCGAAGCCAAGGGGTTCACAGGTCAGGCCAGTCGCTTCCCACTGACCCCTCTCAGCCAGGACCACTTTACACCAGGGCCAAAATCCGGGCAGGAGAAGAGGTCAAGAGCAGCGTTTCCATTTGCCCTGGCTTTCGGGCTCCTTTTTTTGTTTAGTCACCAGCTGAGTTATGAAATCCGCCTGCAGCGTCACTGTGTCTGTGGGTTTCCCATGGGCTGGAGAGGCCATTACCAAGGAGCAGCTGGAATGTTAATTACCCAATAAGGAACTAAATCGGGAGGATTTCTCAAAGCGAATACACATCTTCTCTGGCACTGACCCCACGGTGTCCTGAGCATCCTTCCTGGCCAGGCTGGAGGACGCAATCCTCGCAGCCCCTGCCCGGTGCCTCCCTTCTCGCTCATCCCAGCCTGGGAAGGTCCCGAAGCGCTGTCCTCGGCAGCTAGGACAGCCTGGCTGGAGCTGGCATTCGAGCCCCAGGACCATTTTGCAGGGCAGGCAGTTCCCTTGCAGACACACCAGGACTGGTGCAAGGCAAAGAGAGAGGGAAGAATTCATCTCGGGGAGCGGAGAAAGCCCCATCCCGCCCAGAGCCTGGAGGGACCGGGAGCAGCCTGCCTCCCAGCTGCTCTGGGGCTGAGGGCAGCGGTGGATTTTGAACCGCTGGGTTGGGTGGTTTTTTAGAAGCTCGGCTGGTTATTTCTGCCTGTTACCCCATAAGTGAAGGCTTGCCCGTTTCCTTGCCTCTGGATTGCATCTGTTCCAGGGCTGGTGTGAGCCTCAGGGAGGATTGTCACAGCCTGCCCTGCTCCTTGGGGGGAAACCCACCCTGCCTGGCTCAGGCTGCCCACGCACCCTTTGCTGTCCCCACGGCTCCTTCTCGGATGGATCACCCGCAGCCAGCACGGCACACGTGGCCTGACGCAGGCTGAGCTCTGCAGCACTTGCCTGCTGCCAGCCCCTTCCTTCAAATCAGGCCACGGCCGCTGTCACCGGAGCTCCTGGCTGGAATTACAGCAGTCCCGACGATGTATATTTTAAAAGCCTCTCCTTCAATATTTAAACAGGAAGATCCCTGATGCAGCAGCAGACTGCTAACGAAGAGAGGAGCAGAAGATGGCCCAGGGGTCAAGACAGGTGTTATGGTGCCACCCGTGAGCACAGAGGGCTTTCACAGAATCACACACAGAATCACAGAATGGTTCGGGTTGGAAGGAACCTTAAAGATCATCTAGTTCCACCCCCCTGCCCTGGGCAGGGACACCTCCCACCAGACCAGGTTGCTCCAAGCCCCATCCAGCCTGGTCTTGAACCCCTCCAGGGATGGGGCAGCCACAGCTTCTCTGGGCAACCTGTTCCAGTGCCTCACCACCCTCAATAAAGAATTTCCTCCTGATATCCAATCTAAATCTCCCCTCTTCCAGTTTGAGGCCGTTACCCCGTGTCCTATCATTACACTCCCTGATGAAGAGTCCCTCCGCATCCTTCCCGTAGCCCCCTTTAGGGACTGGAAGGGGCTATAAGGTCTCCCCGGAGCCTTCTCTTCTCCAGGCTGAATGACCCCAACTCTCTCAGCCTGTCCTCACAGCAGAGGGGCTCCAGCCCTTGGATCATCTTTGTTGCCCTCCGCTGGACCCGTTCCAACAGGTCCATGTCCTTGTGCTGAGGGCTCCAGAGCCGGACGCAGTACTCCAGGTGGGGTCTCACTAGAGCAGAGGGGCAGAATCACCTCCCTCAGCCTGCTGGCCAGACTTTCCTGGGGAAGACGCCCAGCACAGGGGGAGCAGGGAGCCTTACAGACCGAACCTCTTCTCCCTGGTGGCAGCTGAGAGGTTTGTATCCTGGAGGGACCTGGGATGGGCCCCTCACTACAGGAGGACATTGGACCCGGGAGGGACGTTTTTGGGCCCTTCACTACAAGACAGACACTGAGGTGCTGGAGCGGGTCCAGAGAAGGGCAACGGAGCTGGTGAGGGGTCTGGAGCACAAGTCCTGTGAGGAGCGGCTGAGGGAGCTGGGGGTGTCCAGCCTGGAGAAGAGAGGGCTGAGGGGAGACCTTCTCACGCTCTGCAGTTCCCTGAAAGGAGGGGGTAGCCAGGGGGGTCGGTCTCTTCTCCCAAGGAACAGGCAACGGGACAAGAGGGAACGGCCTCAAATTGTGCCAGGGCAGATTTAGGATGGATATTAGGAAAAATTTCTTCACCGCAAGCGTTGTCAAACACCAGAACAGGCTGCCCAGGGAAGTGTTGGAACTGCCATCCCTGGAGGTATTTAACAGACGTGTAGACGTGGTGCTGAGGGACGTGGTTTAGTGGTGGGTTTGGCAGTGTTAGGTTGATGGTTGGACTTGATGATCTTAACAGTCTCTTACAACCAAAATGATTCTATGATTCTATGCTTGGCCAGAGAAAGGAAAAGGTACCCTAAAAGACGTCAGCCTTGCTGGGCACATGGACGCTGCACTAAAAACACGCAGCACCCCAGAGCTGCAGAGCCGGTGGGTGCTGGCGATGTGTTTTCAGGCCTCGAGACTGTGTAATCCCGCTAGCGGGGCCGTTATAAGGAGCCTCCCTCGCACATCTGCAGCCATCTGCTTCTCGTCGGGTCAGACCAGCTCTGAAGGCAGCTCCTGGGTGGAAATCTGGACACCCTTCCCCACCCAGGCACCCACAGGGGGGGCTCGCGTTCTGCCACCACCACCCAGTCCCCCGGGCTCTGAGCCCTCTGCCTCCCTGCAGGGCTAAGACAAGGCCTTTTTCCAAAGGTCCTTGGTGTTTCCCATCTTTATTCTCCTGAGCCCTTTGAAAATCAGCTACAGAATCACAGAATGGTAGGGATTGGAAGGGACCTCTGGAGATCACCTAGTCCAGCTCCCTCCATTTCAACTATTTCTAGTCGCGGCTACGTGTTTATTTCTAGCTGAAATAGAAAATATTTGCTTGCGGGACCATCTTCACATAACACTTTACGGATTTATGTTCTGTTTGCCGCAGAGGCGGAACGAATCTCCCCCGCTGATGGCTCCAGGAGGTAGTCCGTCCACCATCGCTCAAATTTGCAAAGTCTGCGCCACTCACATCAGCCACCTGACGTCCCAACGCAGAATTATTTGTAATAAAATCTCTCCTGTTAGCTCCTTGAGAGAAAAATACTCCAGACTTCTACATATTTACACCTCTATGTGCACCCCTGTATGGGTAATTTCCCAAACACGCCCTGGCAGTCAGGGCTCCCGCCTGAGCTCGGGGCAGGGACCCCCATGACACCTCGCCACCCTCAGCCCGACAGCGGAGCGACGGGGAACGGCCCGTGCCCCGGCCTGGCTTTAGCTGAACCCAGGCAGCGCCCACTGCGGCTGGCTGCGAGGCCGGGAGGAAGTGGGCTGCGCGCTGCCATTACACCGATTTTCCTCCAGTGTTTTTTTAAACCGATTCAGGCCTGCGTTTCCAGCGCGCTTCTGGCAGGAGCGCCCTCCGCCATGTTGGGGAGGATCCCTCGCCAAGCGGCCGCCGCCATCTTGGGGAGGGCCGGCGGCGAGGCGGGCGCCGCCATCTTGAGAGGGACCCTGGGGAGGAGGAGGCCGCCATCTTGGGGAGGAGGAGGCCGCCATCTTGGGGAGGAGGAGGCCGCCATCTTGGGGAGGTCGGCCCCTCTTGCTCTCGGCAGCGCCGCTCACGGTTTCACGGCGGCGGCCGACGCGGCGGAATCGGGACCGGGGCAGCGTCCTGCGGCGGCNCCCTGTCGCTTCCTTTCCAGCGGCGGCCGCCGAAGCAGAGGCGCAGGTGAGCGTGGGTCCGCGGTGAATCCGCCGCCATCGCCGCCCCCCGTGCCTCCCCGCCGCTCTCCGCCCGCCTCACGGGGTCCGGGGTTCCGCGGGGCACCGCGCCGGCCGCGGGGGAGGTGCGGCAGGCCGAGTGGGGCGCTAGGCCGCGGCGAGCCGGGGGCTGGCGTAGCTGGGCGGCCGGGCCGCGGGGCAAGGCCGCGGCTCAGGAGAGGCGTCGGGATGGCCTGGTCCCGGGCCCGGCGGTGCGAGCCTCCGCCGGCCCGCTGAGCGGCCGGGGCCGCGTCCAGTGCGGTGCCAGGCGAGTACCGGAGAGCAGCGGGCGCGTTGTTTTAATTTAATAGTCGGTGCTGTCCTCTGTGGAGATGGGACCACCGGGCTACGGGGCTGTGGGTGAAAGTAGGTCGTGCTTGGAATGATTTCCCTAATGAACATGTTGGGCTTTTCTCCTGTGCGTGGCGCCAGTTTGGCTGGTGTTGGGCAGGAGATGGCAATAGGGAAGCACCTTCCAGTGCTCGGTACGGGATCCCCGGCCACCAAACCAGGCACTGCTGAAAGCCACCTCTGCCTTCTCCTGTAGCTGGGTGTAGACTCCAGAGGCAGAAAACTTAACCGGGCTAGTTAGGAGAGCAATAACATGGGAGAACACAAGCTAGTATTTGAGAGGTCTGCAGAGTCAGAGCTTTGTGACAGTGCCTGGCTCGTTAATAATTGTTTGGTTAGGTATTTTCTTTCCATAAAGTCATATAAACGAGCAGAGGGAAGCGCTCAGCATTGCTGGTTATCAAGGAAAGGGACTCCCTCATGCTCTGCTGCGGTGCTGTCTGGGGACATCAGCTACCATAAAGCACAGCTTTAGGTAACTTCTGCTGTGAAGTGCAGCAGGAGAGACTCCACTGAACAGCTGTGGGTGGTGACCTGTCTGTCAGCATACAGCAAAACTGGGAATCTTGGGTTTTATAAGAAGTCCCCTTGTAGCCCCAAATTACTGCCTGCATTTTGCCAATGGGAGCTCGTTTATCTTGCTTGGTAAAAGGTTGCAGTAGCAGGGAGTTCTGTAAAATCCTGTAAGAGGATGCAGAGAAAAGCACCATTGCTCATGCTTCTTTTTTGTTGATCAGAAATGGCTCCTCGTAAGGGCAAGGAGAAGAAGGAAGAACAGGTCATCAGCTTGGGACCTCAGGTTGCTGAAGGAGAAAACGTGTTTGGCGTCTGCCATATCTTTGCTTCCTTCAATGACACTTTCGTCCATGTGACTGATCTCTCTGGCAAGTGAGTATTGAATGTTGGTTACCTCCCTGCAGTACCTGGCTCCTTCTGCTTTGAAAACGAAAATTAGATTTTGGCAGGAGGTCCCACTGAAATCCTTGAGCTCTGCTGAGCTGTAAGATAAGATGGCGTGCGTGTGTGAACACAGACCAGATAGCTTGGTGTGCTCCTCTGTGATGAATATTGTGGTCAAGGTACTGTGTGGCAGCTTGTTGATCCAGTAACCTTCAAAATTACACGTCCTGTCTGTACGCAGAACCTGGTTTGTGGGGAGGAAAGAGGAAGGGCTTTTTTCTAAATACCTTCTTTCCCTTTCGTAGGGAAACCATCTGCCGTGTGACTGGTGGCATGAAGGTGAAGGCGGACAGAGACGAATCTTCTCCGTACGCGGCTATGCTGGCTGCCCAGGATGTTGCCCAGAGGTGCAAGGAGCTGGGAATCACTGCCCTGCACATCAAGCTGCGTGCCACCGGTGGCAATAGGTACGTTGGAGGGGGGGGGCCAGGCATTCCCAGAAGATGTGTCCAGTCTCAGAACCATGCCAGATTGCACGACATCCCTTCTTTGCACTGCCTCTCCTGGGAAGGTAGATGCACCTTGGGAATTTGGCTTTAAACTTGACCCAAAGGGTGTTTGTCACTTTGTATGGTGACTGGCTGATGTCATCTCTCACTGAGTATCTTGAACTCAGTTCTGAATGGGTGGGTGTCTTCGGTTGATGGAGTCGGAGTGCGCTCTTATTTTTATCCGGTGGTGGATGGGGAGGTGCTGTCAGCTTGCAGCTGTGTTACCTTGGAGTGACAGTGAAGTGTGTGTCTGCTGGTTCATTGTGAATGGTTTGGGTCTGGGACAGGAGGAGGGTGAGTTCTGATACGTTGTGGGGTGGGGAAACTGTGCTTTTTAACATTGTCAGTTGTTTGTGAACTGTGTTCGGCTTCTGAATCATTTAAGGGATTATGGATTCTGGTTCTCTCCTCCAGGACCAAGACTCCTGGACCTGGTGCCCAGTCAGCCCTGAGAGCTCTGGCCCGATCTGGAATGAAGATCGGCCGCATTGGTGAGTGATGGAGAAAGCGATAGTCCATTGCGTATGTCATGGTTTATCAGTGTAGAGCCTTGCTACCTCTAAAAATGAGTTTTGAGGGATTATTTAGTAAGAGGAGCTCTGCAGGCATGATCTAATTTAAACAGATTCTTAAATCGAAGATTCACCAGGAGGTGGCGTGAGCAGACTTCAGAAACCAAGTTTCTCTCTGTACGATACATCCCAGCTGTGCACAGGGCGTAGCGGCGTTTGTGCCAGAGCTGTGCAGTCACCCAGAAAGACCGTGTTGGTCTCTGTTTAAGCCTGAGTCAGTAAGAGCGGAGAGTCCCCAACTTTGTAGAGGAGCCGCAAGAAGCGGTGGTGTTAGAACTCCGAACGCTGTATCAAGCACCCTCTGTTTCTTTGGAAACGCTGTGGCTGCTTGGTCTGGATTGGAGATGGGGATTTTTGCTTCCTAAGCCCGAAAAGCCCGGGGTTCCCAGCCTTTGGTGAGCTCACAGATACCTTCGCTCCCGTGAAACGTTCCTTCTGCCTGCGGGTGGTTCTTGCGGTGCCTCTGGAAAGTAACTGTGTTTTGGGTTTTCTTCTCCCTGCAGAGGATGTCACCCCCATCCCCTCCGACAGCACTCGCAGAAAGGGCGGTCGCCGTGGACGTCGTCTGTAAAAAATAAAATAAAAAAATGCTGCACCTTTCGTTATTAAAGCTCTCTTCTAAACCTTGTCTCAGTTGTGTGTTTTCTTACTGCGGTGTGCTCAGAAGTGGAGTGGCTTCATGGAGTCACTGTTATTGTTGGGATTGTTGTGGTTTTGAATATTCATGGCAAGAGCTTTGAAAAGCACTGGAATTACAGCTCTCTCAGCCGCTCTGTTTATATACTTATATCCTGAGATACTGAAGGAAAAAGGATTCCTCGCTTCTTAGTCACACCCTGCGCCCTTCACTGATGTTTGCCCTCCACGGAATGTGCTGCCATCACCAGGAATAAATGCCCGTTTCTACCTTTGCCAGTGTTCTCTTCCCAGCTCTCCAGGCTTTGAAATCGCTCCTGTTCCTGTCACTTCCTCAGCTGTAGCGGGATTTTAGACCGTTTATTTAGTCCGTTTAGAATATTTAGATTTATTGGCAGAGAGAAGGATAGTTTGACGCAGGTGGGTTCTTCATGCTTGCGCTGTCAAGCTGATGGGCAGAATAGCTGTGGCTTCTACAGCTCGAGAGAGAATTGTCCAAATTCCTCCTGTGCAACGGTGACATCAGCCCTGGTGCAGTGTGATGTTTTGACGTGGGTCTGTGTTGTGCTGCCCTGTGATGCTCCACGCCCCCCCGCCCCCAGCAGCAGGGTGTGCGGTCAGTAGTTTATTTTGGAGGCAGCTACAACTTGTCGCGCTTTGCCTCCTCAGTCGCAGTCGTGGGCTGTTCAGTGGGACTCGCCAAGGAGCGAGTGAGCTCGCCTGGACCTGGTGAAATGCTTGCCCGGGAGTGCTTGTCGTCAGGTTTAAGTGATGGCTTTTTATCAGAATTGGTTGAAAAGCCGTAGGCTTCTTTGCCCAGTTACGTGGCAAATACCGGATATGTTTATACACGACGATGTGCGAGCTATAAAGTGAAGCTTGAAGGCAGCGTTCTCGTATCCTGGGTTCTTGGACGCGCTCTGCCTGCAGGTCCCGAGGCTTGAGAACCTCGCTAGTTCTGCACGGGCTCTTCCCCACACCTTTGCTTCTTAAAATGCTTCACGGGGGATTCCTTCACCTCGCCTCTCCTGAGCTCCCTCCCCTCTGGGGAAAGGGTGCTTTGGCTGACGGTGGTGGTGGAGGCGCTCGGCTCTCAGAGCAGCCTCTGTTCTGGTACGGCGGCTCGGCCTGGGTTGGGTCCAGGCCGCCCTGCTCCTGTCGATCTCGGTCTCCAGCTGTCGAGGGCTTGGTTTTTTTCGCAGTGAAAGGGGATGAGTTTCACAGCGGAGGAAACCAGGCGGCTCTGATCTGAAGCCATGGTGTGTCTTGGGCCTTCGTAGTGAAAAGTGCTTGGATGCTTGTGGTTTCGAAGTGAGTCATGATCTCTTGGAGGTGTCCCTGCTGTGGAGAAGAAAGCTGGGCTTGTGAGCAGGCTAAATACTGCTGGGTTTTCTGCAAACTGTTGCTTAATACATGACTTCCCCTTTTCTGTGGAAAAAATCTCTGCCTGGACAGATGTTCCTAAGCCAGCATTTCCCTTGGCACAGCCATGGTGTTTTATTTGTAATTTTATAGGTGGCCATGGAAAACTTCAGAATAAACTTCCCTTACTGTCTTGAAAGTGCGCTGTTTGCAGTTCGAATCGCTGTTTTCCTGTACGTGAAGTGTTCTTTGAACTCCTGTGTGGGGAAGGTGTTGAAAACACGAAACCAGCAGTGGCTCAGCCAAGGTGGAGCTGAACTGGGGGGGGAGCGGGACGCTGTTTGCGGGAGGCGAGGGGGTGCCGTGTTAGTAACAGCTCTAGTCAGTATATTATTTATCTTCACATACAGTGAAACCTGTTGCCGTTCTGGTAGGTGTTACTGTGTCCCAGGTGACATTAATGTGGCTACTTCACGGGGTACGTTTGGGGGAAGCTGTTCAGGAACACGGAGAGGCCTTTTGGTACTTTAAGGGGGCTTGTAAGAAAGATGGGGACGAAATTTTTAGCAGGGCCTGTTGCGATAGCACAGGGGGTAATGGTTTTAAACTTAAAAAGGGTGGATTTAGACTGGATATAGGGAAGTAATTTTTTACGCTGAAGGTGGTGAGACGCTGGCCCAGGTTGCCCAGAGAGGTGGTCGATGCCCCATCCCTGGAAACATTCCAGGCCAGGTTGGACGGGGCTCTGAGCGACCTGATCGAGTTGAAGATGTCCCTGCTCTTTGCAGGGGGGGTTGGACTAGATGGCCTTTAAAGGCCCCTTCCCACCCAAACTACTCTATAATAAAATCTGAAGCAGGACCTTCGCTGCGGTACAAATTTAACAGGCCCGTCTTGTCTCTGGGTACAGTTGGTGACGGTTTCTGCTCGGTTCCGTCTCCCTTCTGCTGCCCGCCATGGCGGAGCACAGCCCCCCAGGCGCGGGCTGACTTCCCCTGCTGTGTTTAAGGGCAGACGCGGGAATGGGAAGGTGCCTGCTTGCTGCTGCTCCCAGGGCACGAGAAGAGAAGTGGATATTCATCCGGCTGGTGGCTTCCCGTGGTGTGGCAGGCTCAGGCTGACCTCTGGGCAGCACGGACCCGGCTGGCACCTGGTGGCGGTGAGCCTTGTGGTGGCGTTGGCCTTGCTGGGCTCTGGAGAGCCGGTCGCTGAAGCACCAGCTGGCACCTTCGTGTCTAACCCGAGGCAGGAGGAACCCAGACCTCCTGCCCTGCGTGGTGTATCCTCCCCTGGGGAGGTTCCCTGGGGTTTGCCAACTTTGCGCCGTGCAGGAAAGTCGATTTGCTTTATTAGCCTTTACTTTTGGGAGCAGGAGACTCTCCGGGCCCCTCGCTGCCCTCCCCGTGCTGTGCCGTGGGCAGGGCGTTCCCTGGACTCGCTGCACAATTAACGGCAAAAATTGCTTTTATTTCTTAGCCGATCTGACGTCTTTGAGACAACTTCCCACGTCGATGTGAAACCCCCCAAGGGGGGAAATGGCGAATGAGGAACAGAAAGCGGGGAGCCAGGCGCGTCCCTGCGCAGAGCGGGCCGCCTGGGGGGAAAGGCTCTCCTGGCTGAGCGGCGTGGGTGGGTTTCATGGCTCCTGCCAGCTCCTGCCCCTACCCAACCGGCCTGTCTGGAGTGAACGCAAAGATGCTGGGAGGGCTGGAGCCCCTCTGCTGCGAGGACAGGCTGAGAGAGCTGGGGGGGTTCAGCCTGGAGAAGAGAAGGCTCCGGGGAGACCTTAGAGCCCCTTCCACTATCCGAATGGGGCCTACAGGAAAGCTGGAGAGGGACTTTTTATGAGGGTGTGATGGGACAAGGGGTAATGGCTCCAAACTGGAAGAGGGTAGATTTAGATTAGGTATTAGATTAGGTATTCCAGTCCCTGAAGGGGGCCTACAGGAAAGCTGGGGAGGGGCTGTTTGCAAGGGCACGTAGTGATAGGATGAGGAGCATCTTTAAACTAGAGCAGGGCGGGTTTAGATTAGACATTAGGAAGAAATTCTTTATGCTGAAGGTGGTGAGACGCTGGCCCAGGTTGCCCAGAGGGGTGGTGGAGGCCCCATCCCTGGAGACATTCCAGGCCAGGCTGGATGAGGCTCTGAGCAACCTGATCGAGTTGAAGATGTCCCTGCTGACTGCAGGGGGTTGGACTGGATGACCTTTAGAAGTCCCTTCCAAACCAACACATTCTATGAGTCTATGATTAAGAAGAAATACGCTGAAGGTGGTGAGCCCCTGGCCCAGGTTGCCCAGAGAAGCTGTGGCTACCCCATCCCTGGAGGGGTTCAAGGCCAGGTTGGACGGGGCTTGGAGCAACCTGGGCTGGTGGGAGGTGTCCCTGCCCAGGGCAGGGGGTGGCACTGGATGATCTTTAAGGTCCCTTCCAACCCGAACCATTCTGTGATTCGCAAGGAGCGGCATCACCTGCAAACCCCCTGCAGCTGGGTGATGGCTGCGTGGGTGGGGGACACGTGGCTGCCCACCCTGCATCTCCGCGGCAGGGATGCTCGTCCCGCTGAGGGCATGGGGCTGCTGGGGGGCTGCAGCGTCCCCCAGCCCACGGATCCCCTGGAGCCGGGTCTGCGTTGGCTGGTGAGCCCAGCGGCTCGGCTGTTTCCCCCGGCTTTGCCCGGGGCTGGCCCTGCGCTGCCGGGGGTGTTGTGTCGCGGGCGGTGAGAAATGTGGGTTTCTTTCACCGAACACATTGGGGGTTGCGGGCTGCTGGCCCGGGGCTCGGCTGGCAACGAATGGCTTCACGTGAATGCCCGTGGGGTGATTTCCACCTCCCTGCCCAAAATAATCGCTCCAACGGCTTGTGTCAAGGCCTCCCGGGGGAGCCAGCAGGTCCTGAAACCGCTCCTTGCTCCAAATGGCTTCTTTTCCCCCCAAAAGCCGGCTGGTTCCCCAGCCTCCTGTGGTGGTGCCTGTCACGTTTTTCATGGGTAGCGCGAATAGGAAGCCGGGGG
>VXBH01006948.1:109971-148982 GCA_013400035.1 Rynchops niger | reverse complement strand
TTTTGCTCTATATCATTTCTGCTCTCACATTGCTTTCCTGAGACGATTAACAGCGGGTTCCCCTGCGCGCTCCTGCCGCTCGAGGCGTTGGTTGAGACCCTTCCCCTGCTGCAGGGCACCGGCCAGGGCTGAGCTGCCACCGGGATCAGTGCTAGAGACGAGGTGTTCCCTCAGAGGGTGGGTAAAGAAGGCTGGAAAATTATTTTGGCACCATCAGACCCAGAGCCCTGTTCCCTTTGGCTCACTGGCAGCTCACAGCCCCCGGGCAGGGGCAGGCGCATTGCTCACCCCTGCTGAAGAACGAGCCACTAATGCTTATTTTTTTTAAACCGAAAGAACATTAAAAGCAGCAAAACAACCTCCGGCAGCTTCTTTAACTGACCCCCGTAGGTGGAAGCCCTGTGAGATTACTGGAGTAGAGGCTTTTTCTTGTGGAGCGCTCGGTTTTGTAGAGATAGATGCTCACACCTTCAGCTTTTGCCTTCAGGCTGGAGAACAGCCACAGCCAGGGATAGCAGTGGGCAGAGGGGCTTCCAATTTTTCTGAATATATCTCATAGTTCCTTTACAAATGACCTCACAAGCTAATTATTTCAAATAAACTTTTGAATAAGAAAGCCTCATAAGCAGTTCTAGCAGGGCAGTGCTTGTGAACAGTCTGCAGCTGTCCTAGGTTGAAAATAAACGAACCTGGAGAAAAAAAAAAAAAAAAAAAAAAAGAAAAAATCTCGNAAAAAAAGGAAAAATCTCTGCAGACACTCGGACATCAAATCCCACCCAGGATTCCATGACACATTCCTGGCCTATCACTTGTTCAGTCTCCCCTGCACTCTGGAATCCCCCTGCGCCCCAACAAGGCCCAGGAGGCTGAAATCACCTTTAAGCGAGTCACGGGGTGGGGGGAGAGGGGCAGAGCAGCCCCCTGCGCCGGAGCCATGTCCCTCCCGCATCTGGGTTGTGCCAGTGGGAGGGTGGCAACTAGGAGCCCTGCCCTGGCCAGCAAAGCCCGGTGCCAAGCTGCACGGCAGGGGAAGGAGGAGGACAAGGGGATCCGCTCCCTTTTTCCTCACCTGCCAAAGCCCAGGGCTGGGAGTGAAGCGAGGAACCCAGGCACAAGCCCAGTACGAGCTGCAGGGTAGCAGCTGCTGGCGAGGCAGGTGATGGACAAGCCTGCTCTCAGCACCGGCCTCTACATGGCATTTTAGTAATGAAAAAAAAAACCCCAAAAACCTTACAAACCAACACTAGAAGAACATGCAGTTCAAAGCTAAGGAGCAGCAGCATCTGCTCTTCCTTGTGGAGGAGGCAGAAAGGAGTTATTTCTTCCCCAGGGCTTGAAGCCGTGGGTGCCGATGAACCTGGGTGGAAGCTGGGCTTCCAGAGCCGGCCGAGCCCTGCCCTGGGTTTGGTCCCTGAACTGAAGGGCTTCTCACCTCCCTTGAAAGCAGCCGAAGCCAAATCTCACCCCCTGCCCTTTTTTTTTTTTTTTAATATATTTATTTTGTTTTCCATAAAAAAAAAAAAAAACCAAAAAAAAAGGTAAAAGTTTCTCTTAAAAATATAGCTCTGTGATGAGAAAGGGAAAGAGATGTCTGGGTGTCAACTAAGAGGAAAGCAGTTTATGCAACCTGGCTCTTCTCTGGTCAAACTGCCTCCTTCAGTTCAGTTCCTGTGCAACAGGCAAACCGTTGGGAGGGGCAATAAACACATCTCTGGACCCCAGCAGGGCAGGAGGAGGCAGAAAGTTACACTGCTCTGCTCTAAAAGTCACAGTTAAAAGAAGTTATAAACTATTATTTAAAAAAAAAAAAAAAAAAAGAGGTTGGAATTCTCCTGATGGGCTTCCTTTTCCTCTCTTCTGTTTGATCTTCACCCATAAATCCTTAATCACAGGAATGCGGTACCTTTGGGGAGAGGAGTTAAAAGAGTTAGGGATGGGGAGGAGGAGAACAGCCTTAGAGCTGAGCAGAGCAGGGGCAGAGTCATCTGGTCCGTTTCCAGGTGGCTACAACATCACCATCTAATCCACATTACTTTTCCAAGCTCCCTGTGGTCAGCAGGGACAGAGGGACACTGCCAGAGGCCGCTTATCTCTGCTGATGACAGAGGACAGCAACATCCAGGCTGGACATCCAGTTCTCAGCAGCTAAAGAGTTGAGGTCAAACACATCCAGAGAAGCCAGCACGCTGCTGCGTGACATTCCTTACACCGCTCCACTCCCTGGCCCTCTAAGCTAAGGCCAGGCTGACTCAGTGAGCATTTAGAGGGCACATTGTCTTCCCAAGACTGGCCCAGGAGTACTGAATTTGGCCAAGGTTACCGCCGTTTCGAGGTACCAACTGACAGTCCCCACAGGCCATGTACCTTCTCACAATCCTTCAGGCTCAGCTGTTTTCTTCTTCTAAAAAGAAAAGGGTAAAAATTAAATTAAAATCATCTGCATCACAAACATGAAGGACCCAGCAAAGCCACAGAGGCTTCTTGGCTACCATCTCTACAGAGACACAGCCATTAAAAGGAACAGTCTAACCTCTGCCACCCCTCCTAGCCCTCGGGATGCGATGCAATAGCCTGCCAAGCCCTCAGGAACTCCAGTTTCTGCTGAAAACAGCTAGATGAACAGAGAGCCAAAGAAGAGCACTTACTCCTTGGGCAGGTTCTCTGCCACCAAAAGGGCCCCTGGGTTTGACCCTTCCAGGGAAAGGGATCTCTCCTGGGGGAGCGATACAGGAACAAACCCTTCCTCGAGCCACCCCAATCCCAACCAAAGGTCAGGGTGTCTCAAGACTAGCCACAATTAACTGCAGCCTCCTCTGTACTGCCAGCAAGGCCAGGACACGGCTCTGTTCCTCTCCAGCTTGGCACGCTGCAGGGATGAGCATCACAACCGTGGTTCAGAACAGCTCTCCCCACGGTACCCCATCCCAGGGCCTTGCACGTACCTTCTTCTTCTTCTTGTGAACCTCATCAGAACCATCTGCTACAGGCTCCCCTTCCGAAGACCCTTTTTTGCTCTTCTTCTTTTCTTTTCCAGTCTTTTTTTCTGGAAGAGGGAAAAAAACCGCAACTGAGAGAAGGACTGGTATTGCTAGCCTCTGAGATAGAGCAGAGTGGTAGGAGCATCTCCAGTAAGTTTTTGATCCCATCCAAATATGAGCAAGCTTTCCAGAGCAGTAACTGGGTGAGGGCAGAGCCCTGCTACACGACAGCTGCACCCAGGGCTCCTTCTCCAGTACCTCCCAGCCAGAACGGTTTGATCCCACCATCCAGGCACACGCACAGGCAGAATTACACAGGATCCCCTTCTTTCCACCTCCTGCTGCCCACCCAATCTGAGGAACTGCTGCAGCGCTGAAGTAGCTGGGCACATGCCAGAAATCAGATCAAGGGGAGCTACGAACACAGGACGGACACAAGGCTCGGCTCAGCTCAGCACAACCGCTCCAAGAGGCTCCAGCTCACCCCTGTGCAACAGCTGACAGACAAGTCAGTCTCCTCCAAAACGAAGGGCTGCATCTCTGTGGAACAGAAACCTCAGCAGATCTGCCCCCCCCATTTTGCATTAGGGCAGCAAAGGGAGCAGTAGAGAGGCATGCAGATAAGAGGGGCAGGAAACACTCTTAATTGGGAGCAACGAGCAGGAGGCTGGGACCATCCCCCTCTTTTCTCCAGGGGTTTGAAAGCAGCAGTAATAGCCCTGAGTTCAATCTCTTGAATGAGCTGCTCACCACGTTGCAGCACAGACACTGATCAAGCAGGGTCAGGAAGGGGCACTGTCACCCCACAGGGAACAGCAGCGGCTGACACGGCAGATGACAGCGCAGATTTCAAGGCTGAGCTCTTTTAAAAAAGAGGCTGGCAGCAAGGGGCCATGTTCAGGAAGCTCTGACTAACAGAAAGCCCTGCATACGTGAATGCTGGCATCCTCTGCATGCCCACAGCATGCCAGGGACCTTCCGCCTGCCATTCCCCAGCCACGTTTCACCTTAGCTCTCTGCTAGCGCACGTTGCATTTGCCACAGGGGAGCCAGGGCAGCCAGCTGGGTTAGCAGAGCTGATCTACGCTGCAGACACAGCGCAGGGCACCACGCGGAACACAGGCCTCGTGGCTTACAACTAGCGAGAACTCTTCCAAGCCCAGCACAGTCGGGCAGGCCACGCAAGGCAGGCAAAGAAGCCTCAGGAAGTTCAATGCAGACTCACCTCAACCCTTTGCTAGCCCTCGGCTACACAGCTGCTTCTAGCCAGGGTAAAGGCCAGGAAAGGAGAAAGCCCTGGAGGGACAGTTCATGCCATAGAAGATGCACGGGGACACCAGCTTGCTCTGCAAGCAGCAAGGATCAGAGCGAGTATTAACGCAGTTCCCACTGTGCCGGATGTAGGACAGAGGGGCGGGAGAGCCCAGCTTGCTGTCTGCAACACGACCCGGTGCTGAGACTGCAGAAAAACATTGAAGTGGGCTGTTACAAATCTGGCATTGGCTTTGGGTGGGCCAAGAGGGACGTAGCCAAGCAGAAAGCTAACGGGAAAGCGGGTGCTACTTACAAGGCCCTGCACCAGAGGCTGAACATGCATCAGCTTTGAGAACCTATAGTAAATGCAGCCCCAAGTGAGGGATGCTTACTTTTTGCTGATTTTTTCTTTTCCTTGCTGCCTGGCAACTTCTCCAGATCACCAGCTACTTTCTTCTTTTTCTTTTTGGATACTTCTTCATTAGCTTGCCCTTTCCGCTTCTTCTCCTTGGGCTGCCCAACAGCCCCATCCTCTCCTGGCAGTTTCCGCTTCTGAGATGTTTTCTGCTTCTTATTCTCTTTGTCTTTGCTCTTTGATGTTTTCACGGCCTTGTCTGCTGTGGAGGAAGACTTCTTCTTTTCCTTCTTTTCTTTTTTCTCCTTTTTCTTCTTCTTCTTCTCTTCCAACCCTTTCAGTGTTTCAACTGCAGGAACTTTGGCAGCAGTGGTGACCTCAGTTTCGGTCCCCGAGCTTGACTCCTCCGATTGTGGGATGGAGAACACTGCAGATGCTGCTGGGGTCACTTGCACCCCTTTTGCCCCAACATCATTCTCTTTCATGGCCAGGGCTTTCTTGACTGGGGAAGGTTTGACGCTGGCATGACCTGGCTCCATTTTTCCTGCCACCTTCTCTTTGTTGGAGGCTCCTGTGGCTTCCTGCCCTGGAGGGAGGTTGTTTTCTGCAGAAACAATGACAAGAGAGAGAAGACCACTCAGGGAGCATTCGTTACATAGACCACAGGGTTACTGGAGGATGGAAATATGCTTGAGTTTGAAGAGAAGCATCTCCTTCTCCCTCAAAAGCAAAGCCTGCTGGCCATCCCAACTACAGCAGAGCCAGAGAAAGATCCCTCAGCCCAAGACAAAGTATCTGGCGAGGGATGCGGGTGACAACAAACGCAACAGCTTTGGCCACATCCATGGAGAATAGGGACTAGACTACAGGAAACTGTAGCACAAGACGGGTGAGCACAGACAGAGCAGTCCTCCCCCAGGACACTACCCCTAGCAAAGCCAGGGACTTCCCAAGGTGGAAGGGGTATCCACACCACCACGTTTAACCATTACCAGTGGCCTATCCCCCAGCACCTAGGCCTTCTTCAACCTATATATAGTTCTCACCCCCTCAACAGCCCTTTCCACAACTTAACGATGTGTCCAAGAGGCCAACAGCCCCATTCGAGCCTCTAGAGTGGGCCAGAGCTCACAGCCAGGCCAGAGCTCATGTGAAGGTGCCAGGGTGACACCAGAGCAGAAACAGCTTCCAGCTCCGAGTTTTACAATTTGCCAACAAACCAGGGCGATAGGGAGATGGCCAGATATTTTGTTTCTCCAAATGTCTTCCCACTAGCTTCCTGTCCTCTGCCCTCCAGACAAGCTACAGAATCCAGAAAGACCAAGGGGAGGCCTCAATGCCAGCACTGTATAGCAGATGTTCTTCAGCCAGTGTTTAAACGTTCCCTGGGAGCCATCCCTACCGCAGCACACCAATGCAGTGGGCACAGGTTTTAGGGAGAGCCCTACCTACTCCCACTAATTGCATTAATTATTACAGTTACAGCAGAATTTTGTACCAAAAGCACAGAGCCTCAACAAGCCAACCAGCACAAGGGGGATGTTCAAGAGGAGGGCTGTGTTGTGGCCACAGGAAGCCAGCAGACGGCAGCAGCACTCCATGTTACTGGGCTCTGCGGTGGAGACACACTGGGAACAGGGCCCCATCCCAGTGTCACCCTCCTGTGCCAGCACAGCTTTGCTCCTGGACCAAGCAGATTCCCAACCTTGCCAAAGGAGACCCACCTGCTTTGTGGTTTGCAGCCACCTGGCTGACGTCTGTGTCAGAGTCACTGCTGTCACTGCTCGAGCTGTCAGCTGGGGCTGCTTTCATGGAGGCCTTGGCAAGGGAGTTTGCAGCAGTCACGGCTGCTTTCCCTTGCCCCACTTTGACTACAGGCTGGGGGGGAACCATCTTTGGTGCCTGGGGTGCTGCTGGGGTCCTTGAGAGGCCCAGATAGCCTGTAAGGAGGGACTGAAACAGCACAGACACACTGAAGAGTCACAGCAAGACAGCCTCCCACATAGCAGACACACAGATCTGTCTCTGCTGCTCTTGCCCCCATACTCCAAGTGAAGGACTCACCTTTGGCCACCTGCAGAGTGATCCTGCACCACTCCGCCAGCCCTGCAGAGAGGCCAGGGCTGCCAGAAGAGGGGGCCAGCACTGACAGACACTGTCTGATCTTACAGCAGCAAGAGCTGATGGGAGAGGGTCTCCTCTTTGTTCTTGCCCAGTAAAGCGAGCTTGGGGGAGGCTCCTGGCCATTAGCATGCACCCACGCACAGCTAATGCACTGCAGATGTGCTGCACGCCTTGCACATTACTTACAAAGGGAATTTAATGGCTTGGACACAGGTTATATTACAAATAAAAGCGGAGAAAGAAATTCTCCTGCTATGGGCACTGTGCACCAGTTCTCCTGGTTTAACCCTTGCAAGGCACCACCTCCTCCCATCCCTTCCCCTGATGAAGGCACCATGAGCTCTGGACCCAAGACCTGTCTGTCTGGGGAAGCAGTCCAGGTTCAAAAGCCTCTCTCTGTCCCCACCAAAAGGCGCTGCTCACAGCACCGCACTGGGGAGCCCCCACTTCTGTGCTTGGCAAACCCACTTGGCATGCTGTTGGCTATGGCTGAGAATCCAATCCCCTCTATCTCCTACTTATGAGCCAGATGCAAGACCTGACAGGATCCCGACTGTTCAGGTATCATACCTGCGACGCTGCCTCCTCCTCCTCACTGGACTCCGAGGAGGAGCTGTGGGCCAGCTGGGTCCCTTCTGGTTTCTGCTGCAAGCCTGCTGGAGGAGCAGAGTTCATCCCATTAAACCCATCACTGCCGCCTGGGGCTGAGCTCACCTACCCAGGACAGTTACTGCCACCAAAAGGCCTTCTGCCTCCAAGGAAAGGGGAGTGCTCTGCCAAGCCGGAGAGGAGGAACCTCTCTCAAACCACTATGTGAAGGTGATACACTTCTCACAGGATAACAAAGCATTGTCCCCACCCTGGCCTGGCCAGCAGCACTGAGAGCATCTTCTTGGGAGAACTGACCAGGTTTGGGGGGCTGCTTGGACGTCTCCTCTTCATCACTGTCTGAGGAACTGCTACTGTCCGAGGTCTCCTCTGCCTGGGTGGGCGGCGCGACCTGGCTCAGCCGGGCATCCTGTGCTGGCAGTAGGGCTGGCTTCTCTGACTTGGCTTGGGGACTTCCCACGAGCGAAGCTGCCTGCAGGGTAGCAGTGTTGGCTGGAGGTGCTTTTCCCACAGGAACCGTTTGCTTTACGCAAGAAAGAGGGGAGGAGGCCTAGGGAGAGGAAAATGAAATGCATTTGGAAGGAGGAATGATTGCTCACGCCCAGGAACTGTAAGAAGCAACCGAGAGTAGATGGGGCTTGGACCACGTCAGTCCTTCTTCAGCTGTACTGCTCCAGCTTGTGTCAAGATTAGCACAAGAACCTCTCATGCAGGGCACAGAGACCCCCATCTCGCCCCCAGCCCAGAGATGAAGCAGGCAGCTGTGACTAAACACACAACTCCTGACTGTACAGCACATTTGCTATAACAAAAGGAGGAAGAAACCTGCCAGCCAGCTGCAAGGCAGGAACAGCAAAGGTACTAGGGCTACCCTCTGCTCATCTGCCTCACCTTATGGTGCAATACCAGTGGTTAAAGCAGAGCAGCCTCCCTCTCCCCGCCCTCAGCTGGGGACACTGCACCAGCCTCAGGCGCCAGCACAGCCATCTGCCCACTCTCCCCAGGGAAGCTCCCCACTTTAGTCCCCTCCATCATTACCTCTCTCGCCAGCACGTCCTGGTCCAAGGAATCGCTACTCGAGCTCTCAGACACTCTGCTAACTGGAGGGACTGCAGGCGCTTTTATCCCCTTTCCTGAAGGCGGGGTGGCATTAGCCTTGGCAGCCACTGTGCTCGAAACCTGGGTTGCTTTGACGTTCTGCTGGGACAGACTCTAAAATAGATGGGAAAGCAAATCAGGACAGAGCACAACTTAGAAGAGAGACAGAAGCATACACCAATCTACCACTAATTCCTGAGCCCTTCCATCGTTTTCAGCACAGCACCAAGGCTCATATTTTTTTTTTTCCCCCCTTTACAGACCAGCTCTGTCTCCTATGAGCCTCTGAGCAGGGCCTCTGGCACAGCCAAGAGCAGAAAAATGAGGACCAGTGCCCCAGGAGTGCCTAAAGCATTAGCTCAGTGCCCCAGAGGCACTCACCCTGAGGGCAGACGGGCAAAAATGTGATGTGCTTGCAGGCTGCGAGATCCCTATCCACTGCAGCACCAGCAACACTGCAGCTGCAATCCCTACTTTGCAAAGCGGGCACTCGGACTCCAGGATGTCTCCTACACTCTAAAAATCACACATCGAGAGTTGATTGGCAATGGAGAGAAAGCAAAGACACCAACCACGGGGCAAATCTGCCTTCAGGTCCACAAGCAAGCCACAGACTGCAGAACAAATTAACAAGAAGTGATTTTGTTGCCTCACATTTGAAACTTGCCATCAAAATAAATGTAAGAGGGGTTAAAAATAGAAAAGCCAGGGGCATGGAAATCAGACACTGACATCAGGTCCCAAGACACAAATGCCAGCAGAGGAGGGAGCAGGAGGGACGAAGAAGTGCTCAGCCTCCTGGTTTTTGTTACAAATGAGGCTACGTGACCTCCCTCTCCAGATCTCTGACAAGCTGGGCCTTTGTGAGCTGACACTACCCTCGCACAACACACAACATCTGGCCTTCAGAAAGGAAAGCAAATGCTCCACCACACAGAGAGCCGCCAATCGGACGTGAGCTCTCAGCCTGTCTTGCACAAAGCTCAAGTTACAGCAACAGCATTATTTTATACAATCTTGGTACTATAAACACGCTTTAATCAAGGACGGCTCAGGCTGGCTGCCTGCCCACCAGCTGGGGGGCAACAGCCTTTCTGCTGGCCACAGCATCAGGCCAACACAGTGAAGGGTTTCCTTGAGAACACACAATCTCCCTCTCCCAGCAAGGGCGCTGGCCAGACAGGGGACACATATGCGGGACAAGAAGCCACCTGGCCACTAAGCCCCAGGCTCAGAGCACCAACCAAGCCACCACCACAGAGGAACAGCAGCTACGTTTCTCAGTCCAGGCTTCTTCATGTGGTTTCTTTCTCGGGCTCAAACTGCAGCAGAGGTGTGGAGACACCCAAACCACACACCGAGGTGGCTCAAGGCCCTAGGGAGCTCAGCCACGGCTCTATGGGGCTGGCATGGAGACATGAAGAGACTCAGGTTAGAGAGCTGGGAAAAGCTCCGTGACACCCAGCAGTGCATTTGCACAGATACGGGGGTCACCTCCCTTCTCCAAGGCACGGGTCTGGCTCCTCCAGCTGAAAGGTAGCAGGGCCACTGCGCTACCCTTCAGGGCAGGTCCTTCCAGCCTCCCAAGGCTTGCGGACGGGGAGTCCAGAGAGCTCCATCTGCACCCCACACAACAGGGTTTGGGAAGAAACAGGGGATGAGTTGCCTTAGAGCTACCCAGATCGTGGAAAGACTCTGCCTGCAAGAATTTGGCTGCTTTTCCAACCTAACTCCCTGGAGCAGGACAAAGGGGACAGGGTCCCAGAGGAGGTCTGGGCTCACGCGTCTACTCATGTTCCTGACAAAACATTCACACCCTCCCCTGCTCTCACACACTCCAAGCTTGCTGCAGTCAAAACGTACACCCAGAGCTGGGGCCAGTGAGACCCAGGGATGCCTCCAAGTAAACCTGATCCAGCCAACAGGAGGGCTCCTCTCTGCACCGCTCATCACCCACCCAACTACCACCTCACAAGTCCTGAGGCCTCCTGAGCACACAGGGCTAACAGCATCCACAGCCAGCAGGTCAACAGCTTCTCACCTGAGAAGGGGGGATTATTTCCTCCTCTGAATCCGACTCCTCACTGGAATCATCGCTGCTGTCTACAGGTGGAGGGGCCGGGGCTGGTGCCGGAGCCTTCTTCACGTTTGTTGGCTCGGGTACAGCATTGATTTTCACTGCAGGAAAAGCACAAGAGATTGTCACCATGAGAAAGAGTTGCTCTCCATGGCTCTCCAGAGCAGGAGCTATCACAACAGTCTGGGCTGCTCCATGTGCAGGGGAGAGAAGGAAACCCACCAGGATGCAGGTGAGGGATCCTGGCCACTACCAGGAGACTTACCAGCTTGCAGAGGCTGTGTCTGTGCCACAGGGGACTCCTCTTCACTGTCAGATGAGTCACTGCTCTCACTTTCTGAGGCCTGGCTTTTCAAGGTGCTCCCCACTGCTTTTTCAGGCAAACCAGCTTGAGCAGCCTGGCTGAGGTTGGTAACAGGCCCAGGTTGTTTTGTTAACCTCTTAACAAAAAAGAAACACAGGCCCAGAAATGTGGTATTAGTACAGGTGTTGTTTAGGAGTTGAAGTGCAGTTTCAGCTCAAGTTGGGTTTTGTTTTACCCTAACACAGCTGTTACTAACACTCACTCTGTCCTTGGTGTGTCAAGATTGCAAGGGGCTTAGTTACTGCCTGTACTGAGCTGCTGAGGAGACACACCACCGCATTTAGCAATACGCTTTTGACAGGAAGCCCAAGTGTGTTTTACCACACAAGCATGCGGGGATAACAGTGCTCGTAACAGCAATTCCTTACTGATGCCGAGATACTGGCTGGACAGGAGCCTGAGCGCAGGAAAACACCGCAACCCCGAGACCCCCATTCCAAGGAAGACTCGCAGTTAAGCACGACCTTCGCCCAGCTTGGGGAAAAAGTAGGAGCTGCGAAGACCTGTGCCAGAACGCTTGCAAGATTCAGAGAGTATCAAAAGCACCTACATCCTAGAGTTGCTGGAGAAAGCAGAGACACAGGGCTGACACAAATATTTGGGAATGCGGAGGACAGGTGGAGACAGACTGGGACCCAGGATATGATTGAGCAGCTTGGAAACTGATCTGTCAACAGATCTAAGAACTTAGAAGTCTCCAGACAACAAAAAAACCCTGCAACTCACTTGGGCTGTGCCTTTCTAGAGGACCTGTCAACACTCTGATGTCCCAGGACAGGCCACAAGGCACTGCCCCAAGCAACTAGTGTGTCAGCACTAGGAAGCCACAGTTATCACAGCATCAGATACCCAACTGCCAGGGGAGACAATCTCTTCCCAGCCGCTCTCCCAGCTTGGGCCAAGGGCTGCAGACACGCCTCCTGCACACTGTTGAAGGCTAGCGGCGGCAGAGGGAGAGGGAGCGCCTGCCTAGAGTTCTGGCAACTCCACCACCCGCAGATTTTCTCCAGGCTCGCAGTGCTCTGCGCCTACTCAGTTTACTCCACTCATCGCTCATCTCCGGGCTGCTCTGCCAAAGAGCACATCACGCTTGCCAGGGCAGGCAGACCCCATCCAATCTGCACGTGACAGCAGCCTGCATTAGAGCTCTGTCTCCAGGCCTCCTGCAAGAAGGTGAAAGAGACTCCTGTCCGGCTGCACAGCCCCTGCCACCCCCCTCTCCCAGCCCTGCCATGTCACTAACGCACCGATACACTCTCAGCCCACAGCAAAGGACCAGGAAGACTTCAACAGCGCCAGCTCACTTGGGGGCTGCTCCTGGCCAGCAGCCGAGAGCACCAGCCTAGCAGCCTCCCAGGAGGACGGATCTTACCATGCTTCCTGGCACAGCCTCACTAAGGGCTGCCACTGGGGCAGTGTTTATCATCTCCAAGCCAAACACTAAACAGACAACAGCATCTGCATGTTTATCCCATTACAGAACAGCTCTCCGAACAAGCCAAGCACATTTTGACTCTGCTTAGAGAAACAGAAACCTCCACAAGCGCTTGGGGAGGGGGGATTGCAAACCTCACTTGTCTGTTTTGTTTTGATACCAGTGAGTCACTATCTCCAGGAGAGAGGCCAGATTTGCAATGCTGAAGAGAGAGAACTCCTTGAAGCAGACTCAAGAATTCACACGCTCTACTTGTACGTGCTAGCTCCCCTCCCTCTTGTCCCAAGCACTGCTGTGTAAGGGGAGAGTCTACCAAGATCAGTCCCCACTCGCTCACTTTGAAGACCTTCACAGCAACGGGACTGGCTTCTCCCCCTGCTCGGAAGCACAGCACAAGGGCTGCGTCATTCCCTAACTTAGCAAGAGATTGGGAAAGAGCTGCTGTACAGAGGCATCCTGACACAGCAAGAATGTAACAGCATCCACAGAGAAATCACTATAAGCTTTACACAGCCTAGGGACTCCTCAGGTCTTCAGGGGAGAAGGCCAAGGTCCCTCCATCCACCTCATCTTGGTCACTGCCAGGTGGCTGACCACCATCACGTCCTACAGCCCAGCCCCAAGTGGAATCAGGCCAGCAGCATGGCTGAGTTACACTCAGGGTGCAGGGTAATACAGGCAGAGAGCTTCTAACAACTTAAGAGTCACAGGTATTGAAGTAACTCAAGAGAAGAGGAAAATAATTCAAGAGGAAATCATTTTTCCTGCTCCCTCTCCAGCCCCCAAACCAGGAGCTGCCTGTGGCTCAGTACGAGTGTGATGACTCAGCTCCCGCACAACCCATCTGCCACTCCGCTGGGTCCATTTGCATCATGCAGCGCTGCATGACAAGAGGGGGAAACAACGCCGAGCCACGTGCGCCGAGCACGTTGTAACAATCACACTCCATTGCTGCCCGTGCACCACAGAAGCACCGCCAGCATATTGGGACCAGTACCTCAGCTGTGTCACGACACAGCAAAGGTGTGACTGTCACCTGCAAGGGAGCAGGGACAGGGTTCAGGGAGGGAAAGAGGCCCCACATCTCTTGGGAGATTTGGCCTCTCCCCACAGAGACTGCGGTCCAAGATAAAAACTTGCAGGTACAACTTCTACCAGTGCAGCCTGCATGGGTTTTCCTGGGATGCTTAAGGAAGACACAGATTTCCAACACACACATGCGTGTGCATCTCACACCCAGTCCTGGTAAGCAGAAGGCAAAGCATGTCCATAAAGAAGCCAAAGAGCGCCATCTTTGGCCCAAAACATCCACGAAAGAGGAAGCAGAGCAGAATTAGCAGTTGCAAAAGAAAACCAGCTCACAGCACCTTTAAGGTCAAACCAGACTGTCCCCCATCACCATCCTCCCCCCCCCTCCCCCCCAAAATATGCAAGCACCTTGTCAACTTCTTTGACTAAATATTCCTGAGTCTTCAGGGGTAAACACACCAATTAAGCCGTTCAATTTAGGCATGATGTTCATTTTAATTGTGCTAATCCACCCCCACAAGGAAAGATGAAGCAGCTTCCAACGCTCTGTATCTGTTTGGATCTTGCACAGAAGCCAGAGGAAGTTGCAGGATACAGTAAGTCAGTGGTTAGCATATGCCCAAGTAGCAGATGGTGAGGATGAGCTAAGAAGAGTTTGACTGGGAGGACAGGACTGTGGACACAGCTAAGCCTAATGGTTTATCTTCAGGCTTCACTCGTGGTCTCTGCCTGTAGGCTACTAACATGGGAAGAAACAGCCTGTTTGGCAAAAATAGAGCTCCCTTGATGACAAGCTCTTCCTTGCTGACTGTGGCTATGGAGGGGTAATCACCAGTTTGCAACAGGGAACAGGCTGAAGTGGTTAAATAGCCGTTGGCAAGATGGCTGCCTGCTGCTGCCAGCTTCAAATCAACACTGGGGGGAAACAAACCTACCCCAGCACGTCCTTCACCTACAACCCCTGCTAGAACAGACAAGTCTCAATAGTTTTACTGTGAGACCCCATGGCACAGCTATCAGAATAGCTGCTCCTGCCACCCAGAGCTGAATCTTCAAATATAATCATGCAGGAAGAGAGCAGCACGGAGTCAACTGTTAAGATGCGTCCCCCTCCACCCACCTTAGCAGACCAAGGCTATAAAGACAAAAATGTGGAGCCTCTCTGGCTCCTGCCTGTCAATAGCGAAAGGACGTGTTGACAAAGAGCCTTTTTGTGAGGACACGTGAGGCTCTGCCCCCAGCTTCCCTTCCTCCCTAGCAGATAATAGCTGCCATCTCCAGAACGCTGCTTTCAGGACACTTTGCAAAGATCCTTGCAGCTCAGAGTCAATGCAGCAGGTTTCCATACAACAGGCCTATGGATGCTCTCAGGAAGGGATCTGTTGTCCTACAAGCTCAGCCACCTAATTCTGAGTTCAGTCTTGAGTTCATGGTCCTCCTCTCATGAGAGGTCTAAACAAACCCTCACAGGAGAGCCGAGACCAAGCTATCTGTGACCCCCCACACAAGGCCCACTCCAGAGGGGAAGGCATGAGTGGAGTGAACCAGCTCGTATCAAATAGGTTAGCCCCCACCCTCCTCTGGGTGAGAATAGTGAGGCTATACTTGTATCCAAGTAGAAAGGAAGACCTTCCTCTTTGAGGGACTGAAAAACAACATACTATGTGCTACTGGTGTTTCAAGGAGGTCAGCAGTAGCATTTAAGGGCTAAACAATTGGCTTGCATGTCCCATCCCTTGGCACCAAGCTGAATGCAGTATCACCTACCTTCTGGCTGACAGGCACAGGGAGATCCTCTTCTTCACTGCTTGAGGAGTCAGAGCTCTCCACTGGCTTCGTACTTTCAGCAGGGTTTGTGGGAGCAGCAGTCCTTCCCAGTGTGGTTTTGGCCTGCTTTGGCACTGCTGGTTTTGGTGCTGGCTTCCCTTGGGACAGTAGAAGTGGTTTTGCTGGAGCTGCTTTGCCGGAGAGTGATGCTGCTGGGGTAGGTTTCACCGGGGATGGGATGGCCTGGGAGGATTTTGGAGGTGTCTTTGTCTGGACAAGATGAGAACAGCGTGAAACAAGGCAAACCCCACAGCAGTGTATTTCATTTGCTCAGACTGTAATCAAGGGAAGAGATTTCAGAGCCCCCTGGGAAAGGCAAATGCTGAAGGAAGATTAGCAACTGGCAGGAAACACAAGGCATCCTTTCATCTCACTGTGTGGGGACAGTCTCCCGAGATGAGAAAGCAAGACCGACATTCTTCATCAGCCTGCTGATACTACCAGTCCCCTCCAGTGAGGTACACTGCAGCACTTTGCACTCCCCACAGCAAGGAAGCTAAGCTGCACCACAGTTCGACAAACTAGACACTATTTATTGCAATTTATAGCTGAGAGGCAAGTTCAACCATGATGATTTGCCTCTTCATGTGGGAAAAGAATTGCTGTTGTGTTTTTTTTTTTAATTTAGAAGTACTGATGGATTTTTTTCTTTTTTGAAACAAAGGCACAATGGCTTGATTAAAGCTCAGGGCAAAGACCCTGAGGTGCTTTTAAACACCCCATCCCTCTTTCCTCCCACCCTCAACATGACTTTGCTATGCACTACATGCATTTACAAAATTTTCTTTCCACTGCAATTCCCAGCCCTGGACAGGCATGCAAGGAGAGGCAGAGTCTCGGATAGACGCACTTGGGTTACTGATGGAGGTTCCTCATCTTCACTGTCTGATGAGTCGCTGCTGTCTGATGTGTCATCGGGCTTTGCAGCCCCAGGAACCGTTGTGGACGTGGGTTTCGCCTGGTTTGGTGCCACTGCCGTTTGTCTCACTGCATTCTTCTTGAAGGACACTGGAGCAGCAGGTGCACTCTTCACAGGTGTTGCATTAACCGGCACTGTTTTCACAGCTGGTTTTGCCTGGGAACAGGGGGAACAAAAGGGAACAGGTAGATCAGGTGACACCTCACAAGAAACAGGTTAGGAGTTGTAATTGTATGGAATCTTTTAAAGAAGGCTACCTTGCTAACTTTGACCAGGATAGGTTGTTCAGACCCATGGGCTGTGGACTACTTGAAGCAAGCCACTTTCTCTATGGACTGCCTGACTACATCTGTGGAGCTGCACACCAATCACCTCCTACAGATCAAAGGATCTCCCTCAACTTCAGGCACCAGGAGGAACTGGGTTGGAATGGTTGATGCTGGCAGGGGTTAGCAGGGCTCTCAGCCACACAGTGTATTTCTCTGGTCTTGGGTTTGGCGATCCCGCACACTCAGGGAAAGGGGTGTTGTCGGACTACAGCATTGCAGCATTTCCTCTTTCCTTCAAGGGAAGGGAAGTGATTTCCTAGAGACAAAGAACCTGGGTTGGAGAGGTTACCTGGACCGCTGGAGTTGCAAGCTCCTCCTCAGAGGACGTCTCATCACTTGATTCCTCACTGCTGCTCTCAGCAGCCCCAGCTGCCTGCTTCAGATCTGAAACACAAGCAAGGAGATGTCAGCTGCCGCCTGCTCTGCGTTCCCAGAGCGTGATGCTAATGCAGCTTTTGAAGTCAGTAAAACAAAGCAAGCTGCAGAGGGGGCTAAGGGGTTTTGCAGGGAAGAGGGCCTAGCCCTACTGAAAGCATCAGTGTCCTGCTGGGAACAGCTTCTCCAGACAAACATTGGCTCACAAACACCACTCCCCCGAGTGCGGGCAGAGATGGGAAATTCTTCCTGGCCACCCTCTGGCCCTGAAGGGAGCTGCCCAGTCACAGAGCACACAGTCACAGCTACCCAGCCTGGCTGGACCTCCTCTGGAAAACAGCCAAGAGAAGGATCATTTTCAGAGCTTCTATGATCTATTCCTCACACACACACCATCAACACACACACATTTCAAAGGAGTAAAAGATTTCCCTAATGACTTCAAAACCAATCCCTTTGCAATTGGAAATAAAGAGAAGATGCTGCAGTGCCTTTCCAAAAAACTGAAAGCATCTGCAGTATTAGTACTGCATCTCCTCCAGATACACTATGCTGTTATCTCCAGCCCCGTAGCGCTGGGTGCTGCCAGACAGACATCTTAGCACAGAATCTGCCACTTGAAATGGGAGCAAGCGCGCTGGATTCATCCCACAGAGCTCCAGAGCTGGCTGCTCTGCAGTATTCTCGCAGCCTCCCCAAGGAACAGGCATCGCTCCGAGCTTTCCAGCAAGGGAGCTGAAAGGAACACGCTGAAGGCACGGCTCAGACCTGATTCACAGCAAAGCTGGAGCACACGTGCATATACTGTATCCCACAGGCTCCTTACCCACTTTGGGGGCTGGGGCCTTTACAGTTGGCATCTCTTTTTCCTCTTCACTCTCTGATGAGGAGCTGCTGCTGGAGCTTTCCGGTGCTTTGGCCGTTACTGGTGCTTTGCTTTGACCTACTTTGGCTGTGGCTGTTGCAGCATGTCCAGGCTTCCCAGCACCGGGCAGTTTCTGCCCAGCCTTGACTGGAGATGCAGATGCAGCTGGCGCACTGGGCTGCTGCTTATTTGAGACCACAGTTCTGTTCGCAGCAGAGAGCACTGCAGCTTTGCCTGCTGGGGCAGTGGGTTTGTTAGGAGAATGCAGGGAGTTGGCAGCCTTGCCACTCACCACAGCTGGTGTCACCTACAGGAAACACAAGAAATTAGAAGCCTATAGGCAGATGAGGGGCTAAATTGGACACCATATACCTTAAACAGCAATCAGGCAGCGGGCAAGCCATAGAGCTCTCCAGGGAAGAGCTCTCTTGGGGGACAGATATGTAAGAGAAGGCTTATGCTTGCATAGGAAAGCTATTTAAATATGAATTCCAGCCCACAATTTAGGGGCCCAGAGTCTAGTTGGAGGTCAGTGACGAGTGGTGTTCCCCAGGGGTCAGTACTGGGTCCAGTCCTCTTCAATATATTCATCAATGACCCGGATGAGGGGATAGAGTGCACCCTCATCAAGTTCGCTGATGACACAAAGCTGGGAGGGGTGGCTGACACACCGGAAGGCTGTGCCGCCATCCAGAGAGACCTAGACAGGCTGGAGAGTTCGGCAAAGAGGAAACTTAGGAAATTCAATAAGGGCAAGTGTAGGGTGCTGCACCTGGGGAGGAATAACACCATGCACCAGTACAGGTTGGGGGCTGACCTGCTGGAGAGCAGCTCATCTGAAAGAGACCTGGGAGTCCTGGTGGACAACAGGATGACCAGGAGCCAGCAATGTGCCCTTGTGGCCAAAAAGGCCAATGGCATCCTGGGCTGCATCAAGAAGAGTGNGGAAGTTCCACCTAAACGTGAGGAGGAACTTCTTTCCTGTGAGGGTGGCAGAGCCCTGGCACAGACTGCCCAGAGAGGTGGTGGAGTCTCCAACTCTGGAGACATTCCAAACCCACCTGGACACGTTCCTGTGCCACCTGCTCTGGGTGACCCTTCTCTGTCAGCAGGGTTGGACTAGATGATCTCCAGAGGTCCCTTCCAACCCTGTGATTCTGTGATTTCTACACATGCCAACAAGTCTATGACAGTCCTGGCCTCAGAGTACTATCAGCCTTCAAAGCCAACAGAAGTATTGCCTTACCGTAACTGCACCTTTTCCAGCTAGTGTCTCCTCTTCTGATGAGGAGTCATCATCTTCACTGCTTTCTACATTCAGTCCTGAGTTCGTGGCCAGGGAAAGGCTGGCTGCTGCACAAGAGAGCCACGGAGAAATCGTGTCAGAGCCTCTTGCATCAAGATGGCCTCTGGTCTGCAGGAAGGCCCCAGTAGGCAGGTCAGAGTCCCACCTTCACACCTGTCCCAACACTTCTGCTGCTGCCCTTGGGACAGACAAGTGCTTTGCTCCTCCACTCCATCCTTCACCCCACCACCAAGACAAGGAACCTGCCAAGATCAGTATGCTTCCAAGGGCTGCTCTATAGCAGATGAGACCGAGCCAAAACTTATCAGACACATGGGTTTTTGTTGGACTGTGCAAGCCAAGGCCTCCCACATCAGCCACACCAGCGATCTTCAGACAGAGGGCACTGGCTTTGCAGACCAACTAACAAGTCATTCCCCTATCCACGAAACAGGCCCACCTTTCCTGGCCCAACAGACACATGGGATCAACTAGAAGGTGCTCCACAGTGGGCAGCATTGGGTTCCCAAGGCTTCATCCAAGCGACAACACCCATCCCTCCCCCATGAATCATAACAGGTTTTTTCTAGCTTCAGCAGACATCTGCGTTCCTCAGAAACTCCACAAGAAGGGGGTGCTAAATTAGTTGTCCTATTTTTCATAGAGCACAAGGGAATAGCCAAATGCTTTTCAAGCATTTTCTCTAGCCAAACAAGTCAGGCTGCTCCTATACAACCCTCCAGTCCTACTCTCTCAACGCCAGGGAGATGAAAGGCTCCTACCGTTTGCAGCTTTCGCCTTCTCTTTCTCATCCTCTTCTTTCTCTGAGCTCTCGGAGCTGCTCACAGGATCAGGAACTCTGATCTTTTCTGGGATGGCTGCATCCTCATCACTCGCCTTTCTTCTCCTGGAATTCGAGGGAGTTCTGAGGGAACAGAATTTGTGTCAAATGGGGATAAAAGATGTTTTGAACAAATTGCAATATAATTATTCATCCACTCTCAGGTCAGGCTCCAGCCTAAGGACATGCAGTGTCATTCCTCTAAGGAGATGGGAAAGGAGATGGGAAAAATACTCTCTAACCCGTGAGGCACATTTCCAGTCCTCCTCGGGCAACTCCTGAGAGCAATGTATCCCTGCAATACTCAGAGGAGATGCTGAACACAGACTTTTTTTTTTTTCCGCCGTGTCCCAGGCAGAGTCTTTCTTCCTTTAGCAGAGCAGTAAAAACATATTCGGTCAGGCTCACCACAGTGCAAAGGCATCCTACTGAACCAATTCTGTCTGCAGCTGCAGCCAGTCGATAAATGTAGGCCCAGGATTAGGGCAGTGACCCCCCAAACAGGTCTTGGTATTCCATGAGGCTGTGAGAAATGAATCTAAAGGCTGCAAAAGCCATTTGAACTTTGGCTCACAGGCTAAAAGGACAGAAAAGTCAGGTTGCAGAGAGATTTAAGAAAGGAAGTGGTTGGACCTACAGAAGATGCATTGAAAGAAGGGGAGGAAAAGGCCACAGACAAGTAATAAATGCTTAAGCTGTTCAATTGGGTCAAAATGTTAAGCTGGAGAAAGATGTTTCCAGGCTCTGAATCCTACCTGCACCAGCAGAACAGATGTGGCTAAAGTTATCATTAATTTTCAAACGAAAACATACGTAATACATTTGCTTTATTACAAGGGTAACACTGGCTGGGCACATGTCTGTGTGTGATTCATACATGCAGTACTTCTAAACTGGTAAAAGCCCTGAGACACCCACAGTTACCAGAGGCAAAAAGACCCTCCGCTTTTGTGACAGTTTAGCTTATTTTATTTGTTCTTCTAATTAAAAAATAACGTTTGTTTAACGATTTTGCCAGTAAAGATTGTGCTTATTACGAGTGTTTCAGTAGCACAGCTGTAACGGCATCTTTTTTGCAAGCAGGCTAGGCCAAAGGCACGTTTGCTATTATGGAGTGCTGTGAACTACTGTAATAATCCCTTTAATAAAACAATAGGGCAAGCCACCCAGGCAGCTACGATACTCCAGTGCCTTCCCGATTCAGTGGCAGCTGACAGCACAACAGAGACTGCTGTAAGCATCTGTCAAGAGCGACCAGCCTGGAGCATTTGAGGGCTGCATGGCTTTGGCTTCTCCTGGGGCTGAGCTGGTCTAGCTTCCACCTGCACCCAGGCACCCTTCCACGCCATCCCAGCATACTCGGAGACTAAATGTAGCCCTGGAGGGAGGCTACTCTTAAGTAACTGGAAATCTCAACTGTTAAGTTCACTTTGAAAGAGTTTCTGAAGGACAGCACCAAGGACGGCCTCAGGGCAAGAGCTGCAACGCAGTCAGAGGAAAGACATTTTCAGGCCAAAAGCCTATGAAGTGATAAGACGTGAGAATCAGCTCACCCACACAAAAACACTCCAGCTAGGCAGGGCACCTTCTGGATAAACAAAACTACTGGTCACCACAGCCCTCATTTTGACTCCAAACCAGACATAACTCAGGGGGAGCAGGAATAAAAGGCATACTTGTGGGGTGGGACCGCAACAGAAGGGTGACGCTACAGAAAAATGAATTAAATATGATGCAAGTGCCCTGTCAACCCCTAAGCTTTAAAAGTAGCAGTGTCTGGAAGGGTTTGCAGTAGCACCCAGGATAACTCAGAGAAATGCCACCACCAATACTCAAGAGAGCAATAAATTTTTAGATGGAGGAACTGCAAGCCTGTTCCTACACTGCTGCATCCTCACCTAGATCCAGTCTTTCTCCTGCTCAAGAAAATCATGGAGACACAAGAGAAAGAACCGGGATAGCGCCAAGGCACAAGGCGTTCTAGCAGAAGACACCTTTGAATCAAACACCCGCTTCCCAAGGCTGCTGGCAAGGCCACACTGAAGAGCATCTTCACTCCATCACTCAATGCAGGCACAGAAGCCCAGTTCTACTGATTCCCTGATAACCTGGCTCTGCAGCTGCCACCAGGCCTCTCTCTGCAGTGCTGTGCTCCAGCATCTAACCAAAGCGAGTCATTACACCCCACAGATGGAAAGGCTCCAGGCTGCAGACCTTTACACGGGATACTCCATAGAATAACTACACAGGAAGGTGCTGAACATGTAAGGGCTTGAAAGGACAGGCTGAAACCAAGAGAATTTCTCAGAGTCAGAAGGTACGTGATCTACACCAAGGTTTAAGTCCCTCTAAGAGCCTTGGCATTTCAGCATCTGCTCAAATTCTCTGCTCTTGGGCCAATAGTCCTCCAAAAAAAGAAAGTGAAACAGAACTAGGGAAAAGATTTCTGGCAGTAAAGCATGACCCTGAGCCTCACAATATTACAGTACTAACCCCAACTGGCAAGAACAGCATGAGCTGCTCAAAACTAGAGTAACAACTTATCTTCCAGCTCAGGAAATTTTAAACCAAAGTAATCTTTACCATCTGAAGCTAATCAGTCTGAAACCAGAGGCTATGAGGAAAGTCTGCTGAGCACAGTTATCATCTGAAATGCTCTGACAATGGGAAATTCCAACAAATAAAGATCCCACGTGCCATGCAGCCTAGCTGTTAACACACTCTGGAATCTATTTGATAGTCATTTCCTCCTTTGACTTACTTTTGCCAGTGGGTGAAGATGTCCTCAAGAGAGGTCAAGAGGGAAGGGAGCAACTTCTGTGAAAGCAGAGGGAACACAAGTCAGACGTTGGCCCCACTTCGAGATGCGGCCCCCAGACAGAACTAGAGACTGCNGGGGGGGGGGCTCACCCACCCAGGGGCACCGGCGAAGGCACACCCACTCCGGGACGGGACAGCACAGCACGTGGGTCCGGCGTGGAGCGGCGGGCCGGCGTGAAGCCACAGGCCCACGGCGAGCGCGGCACCCCCAGCACGGGTCCGGTGGTCGCTGAGGGGGAGACCAGGCCCTGCGGCCTCGCCGAGGCCCGCGCTCCGGGGCCGGTCCCACCGAGACCCCCCTGCCTCCCGCCCCGCCCGGGCCTCGCTGCCCGTTACCTGCCCGATCTGGGCCTGCAGCTCGCGAGCCGCCCGGGCGTAGCCGGCACGGAGGAGGTGCTGGTGGATGAGGGCGAGCAGCTCCCGCCCCCCGCGGCCGTCCGCCGCCATGGCGCGGCCCGCTCGGCGCAGCCCCCCGCTGCCGCCGCGTGCCGCACGGACATGGCGTCACATCCGCTTCCGCCCCCCCGCGCGGCCCGCTGGGAAATGTAGTGGCGGGGTAGGCCCCACATGGCGGCGGGGCGGGGGCTCCGTCGTATCCTCTCCGGGGGTACATCGGGGCGAAGGGGGAGGCAGAGGGGAGGAGAGGCTGCTAACCGAGGGGGGACGGACAGGAAGGTGGTTATTTCCGTAACACCCGCTCGGTTTTCCGTCTGTGAAGGGGGAGGCCTGGCTCCTGCAGCGCTCTGGAGGCAAATCCTCGGGGCTGACTTAGCGCTGGGTGGACATGAACCTCCCAGTGTCTGATGGGGGCCTGCAGGAAAGCTGGAGAGGGGCTTTTTGCAAGGGCATGCAGCGATAGGACGAGGAGTAATGGCTTCAAACTGAAAGAGGGGAGATTTAGATTAGATACCAGGAAGAAGTTTTTCACTCTGAGGGCGGTGAGCCCCTGGCCCAGGGTGCCCAGAGAAGCTGTGGCTGCCCCATCCCTGGAGGCGTTCAAGGCCGGGCTGGACGGGGCTTGGAGCAGCCTGGTCTAGTGGGAGGTGTCCCTGCCCAGGGCAGGGGGGCTGGACTAGATGATCTTTAAGGTCCCTTCCAACCCGAACCATTCTGTGATTCCATGAGGAGCTGCTCAGGCATTTTTGGGGCTAAAACAAGCAAACAGCGAGAGGGAGGAAAGAGCTCCTGACGCAGAGCAGCTGTTGGAGAGGGGCCATGCGGCAGAGGGGCTGCCCTGTTAGCACCCCCCGCCCCACACTGATACTTTCCAGGAAAAATCTGGCTCCCTTCACTTTGGCAGAGGTTTATTTTTGGAAGGTTTAATAATGTCCATGGTGTGCCTGTTCCTCACTCAAAATACAGACCCTTTATTTGTATTTATAGGCAAGATTAAATATAAAACTGGCTCGGTTCCAGCTGGCTCCTGCACCAAACGTCTTTGACACCAGCATCATCCAAAGCTGTAAAGCCACTGGCCGGGTGGCAGTTTTACAGCTCCTGTAAATGGAACGCAGACCTGGCTGGTCCTTTCTGGGGCTGACCTCCCCTTGCACAAATGGTCATTGATGCTCGGCACAAACGTGGCCGTGGCATGCACCGCTGTGGGGTGGTTGGCCCAAGATTGTGTCCTAGCGCGACTGCCGTTGCTCTGAGATGACCTGAGGTGCAAGATCTGATCAGCCAGTGGCCTGGTTTGGAGACCTTATTCTCCTAACCGGAGAGGAAGAGCCAGGGAAAAGCACCCCAGGACAAAGCAGTGAAGGGTGTCTCCTGGCGAGGCTGTGGACCAGGGCTGAGCGGACAGAGCCTGGGAAAGGGCACTGCCTGGCTTCATGGGCCTCGGAAAATGAGGTGGGGTGGAGATTCAGTCCCTGCGGTCCACAAAGTGCGCTGCTTGCTGGAGGTATACCGATAAACTTATTTGGACCTACTTCTAGAATCACAGAATGGTTTGGGTTGGAAGGAACCTTAAAGATCATCTAGTTCCAACCCCCCTGCCCTGGGCAGGGACACCTCCCACCAGACCAGGTTGTTCAAAGCCTCATCCAGCCTGGCCTTGAACCCCTCCAGGGAATGGGCATCCAACTTTGACACGCTCTGGAATGGTTTTATACCTCCAAAAACTGTTCTGGTTGCTTTGTTTTTTGAAAAACCCAGATCCTAACACCAAACCAGCCCTCCTCCACCCCGATCACTGCTCCGTGTTGTACAGGAGCCTGGTGATTACAGGAGGTGCTGCCCAAGCCTCGGGCAGAAGGAAGCCGAGGGTCCCTCCTGGGCAATGGGGCTCTCCAAAAACATGGTGCACCATTAAGGGAGCCCTGTGTGTTTGGTTTTTTTTGTTTTGTTTTTTTTTTTTTTTGCAGGGAATTGCAATAGCACCGTTTAGATTGGTCTTGAGTGGAGGGTGGATGGGACATTTAGTACTGACTGGAGGAAGGCTGGGAGGGTGGCAGGTGATCAGATTAGCAAGTCATCAAGGTGCCAGCAGAGAGACAAAGGAGGGCAAGTAGGACCTGACAACTCTCAGGGGTGGAAAAATACAGGCAGACCCGTCAGGTCCCCTTACAGGCAGGAGAGGGGAGCAAAGTCCTGCAGGGCATGGTGGCAGTTTGCTGGGTCAAGGTTGGAGGTGTATGGTGTGCTTCTCCAGAGATCTCTCTTCTCTCTGTGCTTTGCAGGATGCCTGGGGAAACCGGGTGCATTATATTCCCCTCGTGTTGGGGTACCAAGAGTCCAGCAAGCCTCTGCTATGCTGCATTTTAAGGCCTCTCCTCTCCCAAGATTCAGGTCTCATATGCTCTAGAAAGCATAAAGGGTTTGGCTTTGACCGATTTCAGGAAAACATGAAAGGGAAGAAACTAGACGAGCATAGATGTGAGGAAACATGTTCAGGAGAGGCTGCTCTCAAGAAAGGCAAATAAGGTCTGTTGAAGTCCTGAGCGCCCATGGACAAATGGCTTGAAAAATTGACTCCATTTTTTCCCCCCAAGTGTCTCTCTGAAGGTCTGCTACAGTTCGGGGTCACTTGAGTCCAAAGCTTCATACCCTCAAACCATGAATACCCTTAGCAAACCGCAGCGCGGGGCCTGGGAGAAACACAACCCACTTGAATGAAGAAATCTGAAAAAAAAAAATATGTATACTGCACCACAATTACAGGTAGAGAAGGTATTTGACGTGGTTAGTAAACATGCCAAATAATAAATAGAGCTATTCAGTCAGCAAACAGCTGCATGATTATAAATAGGAAAATCTACCCCAGCCCAAAGCCAGCTGAGACCCAACAACATACACTTACTAAGGAGTGATTTTTTGTGTGTGTGCATTTTTTGGAGGGAGGTTGAAAATATTTTGCCCACTCTTTATTTTAGGAAGGTGAAACGTCCCTGGTGGATTTCAAAAGCTAAACTCTCGGGTATGCGTTCTCCATGCCAAGACACTGAGTCACGAAGAGATGGGAGGAAGCTGTTTCAAATCCAGACAGGGGATAAAACAGCTGTAATTGAGTAGCCAGCTCAGCTCAGGCTGCTCATAACCGCACGGCCCCGTCCCTGCCCTCAGCCGTACAAGCTGAGAGCTTTGCTCGCCGCCACTTTCACATGCTCTTTGGTTCTTGCTTGGGGTCAAACTTGTCCACACCTATTCCGTTCTGAATGACTGCTTGTGTCCCGGCCAAACCCGGGTTCAGGGAGCGTGCTTGCAGGCTGGAGAGCCCTGTCCTTCCTCCTTTGGTGCCCGATGGGAGCTGACAGCCTCTAGACACGTCTGCTGGACCCTTGGGCATGCAGGGACACTTTGCCGCTCTGCAAGATTCAATTTAAAGTATTTGTCCACCCCTAAGTTTCTGGCGTAGAGTGTGTTGTAGCAGCGGGGGACACATCTTCCAGCATGGTCTGACCTTTTTGTTTGGTGCCTGTGGGGTGGCTTATGCCTGAGGTGGAGTTGCGGAATGAAGGGACTTTGTGATCCGTAGGGACGCCAGGGTGATACACAGCACCCGGGGGGGGTCTAGCTACTGGGGGATCCTAGGCTGTTTGCCTCTGGCTGCTGGTGTGGAGCAGGGACGGTGGTGGAGCAGGGACAACAGAAAAGGCGTTCTGCCGCCTTCTCAGCTGGTGCAGCTCCTCGCCCGACCCGTTTTATGGCTGCTGATACCAGCCAGAGCGTGAGCTGCAGGCACATTGCTCCTCCTGCCTCAGCTCCAGAGCAGGATCCTCCAGCCAAGGGGTGGGATGGCTGACCTGGGATGGGACCCTTGTTACCCTCAGCAGGTAACTCTGGTGTGTCTCACAAGCCAGACCGTTGTCTGAAAGTGCAAGCCACGTTCAGGAAGATAATCTTCATGGCCCAGTTCAGAAGCTGAGCTGAATTTCCCTGCTGGAGGTGCCCTGCCAAGAGGGTTTCGAGCTGTTTCCCTCCTGGAAAGCGCCCTGGGGGTGCCACCTGGGCTGAGCTGAGGAGAGTATCAAGGAGGTGGGGATAGGTCAGGGCAGGGAAAATGCAAGAGATAGTTGGAGATGAAAGGAGAAGGATGGCAAAGTGTTAAGGGACAGTGAGGAGAGGAGGTGGGAGCTACGAAGAGAGAGGAGAGGGGGAGTGGGGAAGGGAGAAGCAGGGATGCGGGAAGGTGTTCTCATTTCCAAGGGAAGATGAGGCAGGGAAGGGAAGGGGCAATGGAAAATGAAAGGAGAGATGGAGAAGAAATGAGCAAGGAAGAATAAATCCACAGCAGTGGTTAGCTTGGAGGGGGGTGGGATTTGTTCGCTTGTACCCCTGCTTTGGCAGTCCTTAGCTCTGGGTGTGCGGAGGGAGGGTTGCCAGGTGCTGCTCTGCGGGGCTTTGAGTCACAGCTGATACCAGCATCTCTCACCGCCCGCCTGGGGAGCGCGTCCTGGGCTGCAGCCAGGCCCACGGCGGCGCTGGGGGCAAAATTATCCCCAGCCAGTTTCACTGCCCTCTGCTCTGCTGCTGGGCTGGGGTTTGCAAGGACAAGGAGCTGCTTTGGAACANGGGAGGAAATGCCATTTTAAATGCCACAGCATCCTGATGAAACTGCGATGGGTTATGGCAGCCTGGGATGAATCATGGCATTGTTTTGTGTATACGGCCCCGCTGCGGCGGCTCGGCAGCTCGGCCTCACTTGGGCAGCTTTCTGCCTGCAATTTTGCAAATACACTTAGGGTCATTTAAGCGTCCACACCAGCCTGGTGGCAGGTGCCCTCCAGGACCTGGGTGTTCAAGTCACATTAATTAATTGTCCAGGCACATTTGTGGAGGTGAAACTTGAGCCCGCCGTGCTTTACCAGTGGCGAAACCAGCAGCTTGCTTCGAAACATCTGGTCCGCACTGCCTTCGGGGACGTGGGGGTTATAAATTACACTCAATTCCCATGTTACGTTTATAGGATTTCCGCACAAGGTGCAAGAACAGACTGGAGAGAACCCAACCTGGGGCAGCGCAGCCCTCCCTGCCACCTCCAGCTTAGCCCTTGGCCCCTCCGGAGAGCAGGGCTGTGTCCCCACGCCTGCCTCTTCCTCGGCCCCATGCCTGGGACGGATCCGTGGAGCCAAGGCTGAGGTTTCTGTGATGTGGCCACTTGCTGCTGGGGCTTTGCTTGGGGTGATCGGATCATTTCGTGTAAGCTATCGGGCAGGCGTTGAAAAATATTGACTCAGTTGCTGGCAGCCTGCTGCTGGGTGAGAAGCAGCAGCTCAGAATTGAAAAAAAAACGAAACAAAAAAAAATATATATACACACATATCCCAATACCTCTATCACTGAAACTCGTAGCGACCCAGCCCTGTTAGTTTCCAACTAATTAATTGTGGGAAAAGAGTCACCTCTAAGCCTGCGCAGCTTCTAAAGCAGTCTTTTAATTTCGGTAGCTGAAAGAACAGATTTGAGAACTCCAACGAGCAGAAGACGTGACATTAAAATTTGGTTGCAATATGCTTAATTTTAACAATGTAGATTGGAAATGTATCTCTGGCTCTGTCTAACTGCCTGTGCGTCTACTGGCGTGGCAGTTATTCAGCGCCGGCACTGAAGAGCTAGTAGCATTAAGCCATTTAATTTCTCATTTTTTGGGGGGTGGTAGATCTAATATACGTCAATGCGGAAAGCAGAAGGGCTGTTATTATTAATCAACCCCCATCCCGGCCCTGCTTTCCCTCAGGCTCTCGCTCTCTCGTTTGTAAGCGTATCCCCGTTAAAAGCCCTGGCAGCCTCGCGGCTCGGCGTGGCCAACACCAACAGCCACAACAGCTCCGCGGTGTTTATCCAGATTTCAGCAGCTCTACCTGGGAGGAGAAGGGAAGGGGGCTGTGTTTGCGTTCATGAAGCCAGAGGTCTGGGGTATTATTTTTCTCCCGTCGGGCACCCTTTGCTGCTTTAACTTAAGTCGAAAGCCGTGCAGCAGGAAAAGGAGGGGAAGGAGGGAGCGGGAAGAGGCAGGGGCTGCTCGCACCGGGGTTGTGCTGCGGACACGCACCGTGGCTTGCGCCTTTCCAGCATCCTGAGCTTTCTCAGCTCCGTTCTCACCAGAGCAAAACTTCTGCTCCTAAGTGGCCCAGTATGAGCCTGAAAGAGGAGGAACAACCTTTTGGTTTTTAGCACTGAGCTGCCCCGTTAGCATGGCTCTATCCTATAACTTCACCCTGGGATGGTCGGCTCCTGCTCCCACCAGACCAGGAGCATTTGTCCCCCCAGCCCGGGGGTCTCTGCCCCACAGTCCCTGACCATAACCACCACCCACAGCCAGCTGGCTTGCTCTGAAATCCCCCTGTCTGTCTGGGAGGCTGGGAAAGAGAGGAAAGCTTGCTGGGATGGGACGGCCGGGCAGAACGGGTCACCCAAGGGAGGGTACACCATGAGGAGCATCGCTGTGCGGCAGCGTGCCCCACTGCCCTCCCCTGCTGGCACCGTCCTGCTGCAGGCACGGCTGTGTACTGGCAGCGGAGATGCAGCGATCTGAAAACAGGGGAAAAAAAAGAAAGAAATAGGTAAGAATTCAGGCCTTCCTTTGCGAGGGCTTCTGCTTTGTACATTAGTGTCCCTTCCTGGTCCCCCTCGTGCTTGACCGTGTCTGCTGGGCACGGGGAGAGCTCCATTAATGGGCTCTTGATGTGTGTTTATTTTGTTTAGAACATCCTGAGTGCCGTGGTGAGAGCTTTAGAGACGTTCGTTATGGTGATTGCTTTCCCTTGCTTATGAAGATGGAAAAAGCCACAGTGGTTAAGGGAGGGGAGTGGACCGATGCCAGATGCGTTCGTGCTCTGGGCAGTCACAGAGGGCCCTTTCCTTAGGTGCTTTGCCTCAGAAGGAGGAAGATTGTGAAGAGAATGGCTTCCCCGTGACCTACCCCTTGTCCAAGCGGCTGTGGGTTGAGGGTAGACCCCACAAGGGACATGAGACCCCGCAAGGGTCTACCCTCGTTTGGCAGGGCTCAGTCTGAAGGCAGGGGAGACTTGAGTGAGCACATCACGAGCCTTGCCTCCTGCCGTGGTGGTGCCAGCCCTTCCTGATGCTCGTGGCATGAGCAGCTGAGGCCAGGGTGATGGTCCTGCTTGCAGCATCCTCATCCTTCAAACGCACGAGTGGTGAGCCAGCCTGGCCGGCTGCAGACCCAACGTCAACCACAGCAGGGGAGGTGGCTCACCCAGCACAGGCAGATGCCAGTGACATCCCTCCCACTAGGTCCATTTCGAGGTGGCTTTCCCTCTCGTGATGGGGGATTTCGCTTATGCATGGCATGGGAGCCAACTCCAGCAGAGCAGTGGGTGATGCCCCACTCCTCCCAGCACAAAGAGGTCCTTCTCTGAGCGGGTGCTCAGTGAACCACCCTTGCACCATTACCTGACCACCACCTGCTCCCTGCCAAGCATGGGAGAGGGCAGGATGGAAAGCTTGTGCTCCTGGTACCCAAACCTGTCACCTCCTGAGCTTCCTGAGCAAGCCGTGGAGCTCTCTGCCTCTGCTTGGGTGGAACGCAGCCCCACGCTGGCTTCAGCCACATTCTCCAGATTGATGTGACTTCCATGTACCAGAAAATCTCAAGTTTCACACAGGAGCAACGTTTAAACACACGTGCTTGAATAGAAGTAGCATGGGAGAGGACCAGGCTTGGACCTGTGATGATGTGGGCAGCAGAGATGGGCTCTTGCAACAATGTCAGTCCCCGTCCTCCCTGCCTTGCCAAGGGGACAGCACGGCCAGAGATGTCCTTTTATCTGCGCATGACAACAATACACAGGAATTGCAAACAGATTCTTGCCTTATCTTGCTCGAGGGTTATTGCAGTAAAGGGATTTATGTTGGCTTTCCTGCCAAAAAAACGTACGCCGAGATTCCACCACAGCACATATATATATATGTTTCTCTTGGAAACAGAAAAAAACCCGTTATCCAGAAAAGCCCTGCACTGTTACTAATCTCTGGGTTTTTATCCAAGTTTCATTAGGAATCTGGACATGTTTGAAATGGCTTTCGGATAAAGCCGAATGAATCTCCCTCTGTCTTCGAGGCTGGTGTGGCCTGATTTCCTAGCTGAGATTTGGGTGGGTTGGGAATTGGGTAGGAGATTTCCAGCCATCTAAACCGGGAAGGAGGGAGTGCCTTAAAGCAAACCAGTCTTGAATGACTCGCAGATGCTTTCCGTGGCTTGCCTGGAGCATGGGGCGAGCAGAGGCGTCCCAATGGATGGAAGCTCTTCCTTGGCTGGTATTGAACCAGATGGGCAAGAAATTGCTATTGAGACGTGTGACTCATGGGGCAGGAGAGCCGGGAGAGCCGACGGGGGTGAGCAGTGTCCCCAACTCCTGGGCACAAAGGACCAAAGCAGGGATGCTGGGGCAAGGAGCAGGCTGAAGGCACTCCCCTGCCTCCCCTGGAGCGGGGGTCTTGGATGTGGCCACCTCAAAGCCACAGCAAGCCTGCCAGCCCTTGTAAGCCACAAGAGGGTGACAAAGTCCCATCCTGTGCTGCGGTGGACCTGGACAAACACAGAGATGTCCCCTGCTATCAGAGAACAGCAGTCCCCCTTGGAGATTAAGCCAAGCTGGGCAGCCAGAGCCTCTTGTAAAGTCCTTGCTGAAGTCCTAGATGGGAGAGAGCACTGGTTGGAAATGGGATCCTGGTACTTAGGAGCAGGGCACTTATTTTTTTCCTGCCTGGCTTTAGTTAGCATTGGTGCTGGCATCAGCAAACTGTTCCTATTGCCAAAAGAGGGGGGAATTCCCCAAAATCACTGTAGCAGGCAGGGAAAGAAACCTCGCTCTTGCTCCCCGTTGGTGGTCTAATGTGAAACCCACGTTTTACAGTGATTTTGGAAAAATGGAGAGCTGCTCCATAACTGTCCTCTGTACTCACTGGGGAGCAGTGCAGCCAGCCCTGTCCCTCCTGGTGCTCCAAAGGTGCTGTGGCTTGGGGACATGGGTTGGTGGAGGAGCCCCCCAAACTCAGGCAAGGCTGGGATGGAGGCAGCTCAGTGCCACTGCCAAGGATGCTCCAGGAGCATCCGCACCACCTGGGATGCAGGGAAGATGCTCCTGCTCCAGCCATGCTCCGGCTGCCCAGGATGTCCCCGCAGTGCCAGTGGGTGGTGGCCCTGGGCATGTCGCACTACACAGGCTGCATGCTTGGGCTGCTGGTTGTCTTTTGGCCCCACGGGGAATCTGTTGCAAATCCCAGCCCCTGTGGCCTTTCCTGGGGAAAAGCAGGGGTCCCTACTGCCTCTTCCCTCTGCCCCCCGCCTGCCAGGCTGCAGCGTGCCCCCCCGGCGCTGTGTGGGCAGGGAGCACGGGACTTCTCGCAGGAGGATCTTCGCAATTCTGCTTCTAGAGGGACAACCCACGTTTCTGAACAGCCACCCGAGGCACTGTCCAAGACAGAAGATGGAAGTGCTCTGGGAGGTTTCCAAGCCGGAGTCTCATCCTCCTTCCCCGGCCAAGTTCCGGGAGGCCGGGGCAGCGGGTGTGGGCTTGACAGCATCTCCGGCCATCAGCTCCAGCCAGCTCCCTTGTAACTTCATCCCTGGCTGGGATGGGAAGAGCCTACAGCGCACCAGGCAGGAGGGTGGCTCTGCCAACCTCTGATCTTAACTGCTGTGGTGGTGGGGACCGGCCGAGCCTCTCTGGGAAGGACGGGCCGCCTGGCCCGAGAGCCCAGCGTTGCTTTCCCACGGAGCGTGGGCTTCCTTTTCCCCCTCATCCTCTTGCAGGCGCCTGTGCATGCACCAGTGCGTGTATGGATATGGTATACTGGGATGCGTATTTGCAAATCCCCTCGCTGCCATCTGGTTTTTATGCTGTCATTGATAGAAGGATGAGGGGAGAAAGGGGCGGTGGCACCCCTGGGTGCTTCGGGGGGTGCCTGCGGGACAGGGACGTGGGGCGCCGGGGTGCGGCTGTGCAGCGTGATGTGATGGAGGGTGCGTGTCTGGGTACCACGGGCCCTCTCCTCACAGCTGCAGCTTCTTCACCGAGTTTATACTCCAAGGAGATTCTTCTATTTTCTCTTTAAATACTAGAAGTAATTAGATGCTGCTTATGAGTAATTGCTTGGACTAAACTGTCTGGTTTCATTTAAGTGGTCAGTATGAAATGCCTCACGATTTGGTAGGAAAAAAAGAAAGAAAGACGCCTTCTCTCTCAGGCTCCCGGGAGCTGCCATGGGGTTAAATCCTACCTTTCCTTGCCCACCTTGGGCTCACCATGAAGCCCTCCGAGAGAGGGGGGAGAAAACATCACCTGGGTGGTGAAGGGTGGCTGGTTATGCCAAAAACAAGGGGGCTGTGGGGTTCGGTGGGGAGGAGCTGATCCCTCGCTTACCTACAGCCCCACAGCAACACGCAGAAATGTTTGCTGCCGCTTCCCAAGCCAGAACTGTCAAAGCCTAAAGCCAAACATTAACGGCCGGCTTGCTGAATTTTACAGTCCTCGGTGAAAACTGTGACAGTAAATCTGCCTTGGGCTTCAGTCATTAAGTTGCCGTCAATACCACAAAAATCCCTGCAAATTTCGTGTTGACTTTGGCGGTGCAAACGCCGTGCTGTGTTGCAGTGTTAATGGCAAAAGAGATTCTCGAGGCCTTGGCCGTGGCGGCGCTGGTTTGGATGAGCCGGCGGCAGGGAGCGGATGGAGGGAACAGGCTCCGTTTGGTGCGTTCAGCACATTTTATCAGCTTATCCGATCCGTAGGCAGATGAAAAAGTGCAAGTCAGGCGGGGTGAGAAGAGATTTCCCAACAGGGTAAGCAGGCATTTGGAGGCAGGGGGAGTGTGGGAACTGCCAGGGAGAGGAAGCTTTGGGACCTGGGGCTGGGGAAGGCTCTGTGCCCTCCCTGCCCGCAGGGATCCCGGGCTGCAGGGCAGGACCTCACGGACTCGGCCGGGCTCTCCAGTTGTGTCCAGCATCCCCTGGACAAGCTCCGTATTTTCCCCCTTCCCCGTATCCCGTTCCATCCCTGGATGTGGAGCCACCACGACGTGATACGTCCCAGAGACGCGATGCTGAGGAGCTGGACCAGGGCTGACCTGCGCAGCCATTCCCACGTTATCCTTGCAGCCCTGGGCTCCGGTCACCTAGCAACTGTGCATTGGATCACACGGCAGCGTTAAATAAACACTGTTTGGCAGGACCTTGAACCCCACCGGGCCCCCCCCGCATCTGCATCCCTGCAGTTGAAGGCTCAGCTCTGGCAGCTCAGTGGTTGCCAGCCTGCAGCCCATCACGTGCCACCAGGGCAGCTACATAAGCCACATTCGTGCTTCCCCCTTCCCGAATTCCACCCGTCATCCTGGATTTAAGCCAGTCCTGTGGCACCCGGTGCATTGGGAGCTGCTTTCAGCCTGTTTGAGAATCAACTTCTCTCAGAGCGGGATCCCAACCCTGCTTTGACTTGGATCCTGGGGCTGATCTACATCCCCTGCTTTCATTTAGCTCGGTGTTTAGGGGAGCTGAATATGGGTTATACCTTTCCATTTATAGTTTTAGCAAAGCATGATTGGATTTTGTTCCAGTCATTTTTTATCTTGACTAAAATGTCGGTTTTGAAGACCTATTATTAGCAATTTTGTATAGCTTCTGTATTACTGCAGATAATCATGAATCACCCTCTGCAGTATTGATATAGGTACTTTAAGCCTCCCAACAACCACCCTGTAAGTTATGCCTGCGACGGAACGCAGAAAACCCTCGATGGCAATGGGTGGGCTTGAAATACGGGGACGGCGCTCCAGATCCGTCGTCTGTGGAGCACATTTATCTGCCGTCCCTGCCTGCGACAGGAGTCCTGCTGCACGTGCTGTGGCGCTGCTTCAGCTCCCACCACCAGCCCGGGACTTTGCTTCCAGCCCCTTCCAATCCCTTCCCCACATTTTCCCCACTTAGTGCCCACGTTTCCTTCCAAGGTCCCCCTGGCGCTGGGTTCGGTACTTTCTGTTTGGGTTTCTTCGCTTGATCTGGTGGTTTTACTGGTGGCTGGCAGGCAGCTGCCTGTGCCGGAGTAAATACAGCTTGCCCTGATGCATGGCTCTGGGAGGGGACTGCTCCAGACCCTTCTGCTTTGAAATGAAGTTATTTCCACGTATCAATCCCACCCTGCAGCGTTTAGCTGCCAATGCAATGTGCTGCCCCTGAAGAATCACTCCTGGAGTTTTCCATTCGAGTGAAATACTCCACTGTGCTCCCCGGTAAATTCAGCTGACGGAAACTGGTTTTTCTTTTTATTATTATTATTTTGTTCTGTTTCCCACTCGGGAGGGAAGAATCCAAGTTCTGAAGTTTAATCCGAGATTTCTCCGCTGAGGGAGCTCATTGCACAGCTAGGGAAGGAAGCTCTGGTGGGCTCTGGACACGACTGATGCGGCAGCACGGTCATCCTGGACATCTTCACCCCCGGTTTAGGGCCACGAGTCAGACAGGTCTCTGGATTCAAAGAAGGACCTTCTGGTTTGACTCCTCTTGGCAAGCGATAGCAGCAGCAAGGCTGGTGTGTAACAAACCCAGGGCAGGGGGTAACACGAGCGCTGGGCGTTCGAAGCTCCATCCCTTCGGATCTGGCTTGCCACCCTGATAAAATGGCTGTGGGCACCCTGGGCCTTCGAAGAAACTTCAAAGGAGGCAGCACACCCTCTCCTGTTAGCAACGAAGGCTGATGAATAATAGAGTGGACCCACCCACTCATGCTTTAATCTATCATGTTCTATGGAAATTAAGCCTTTCTCTTACAAGAAGGTAATTTGTGCTTTTGGCATCCTCGGCGAGAAAGAGCTCTTGTCTCTCCTGGTGGATTATTGATACCTTTTGTATTAAGTAACGCGACGTCTAATGGGGCTCTTTGCCTGTTCGGCGCCATTCCCCAGCCAGCGCTCGGCAGAACAGAGCCCTTTTGAGGCAGGGGGAGCGGGTGCTGCCGGCGCCCGTGCCCAGGGCTCCCGGCTGCCTGCGGAGACGGGGCGGGCAGGGGACAGCTGCGGGCGCCGGGGGTCTGGCCAGCCGTCGTCCCTGCCCTCTTCCAGCTCCAGCGGCTCGGTTGTGGCCAGCCTTGATGCGAAACCCTTTGAAATGCCCCTCCTGAGCTTTCCGCCCTTCCCTCTCCTGCCAGGATGGAAAACAACCTTTGGTGCTGGGGGAGAAGCAGCCCCTCCACACCAGCCCCTCGGGGTGCTAAGGAAACACGTCCTGGGTAAACAGTTTGCCCTAATGGGTTACAGGTGCGAGCCCGGCTGGCGCGGGCAGGTGTGTTTTCCTTGTGCTGAAGCGGGGTTATAAATAAGCAGGGCGCTGGGGCCATCCTGCCCTGCCCTGCCGCCAGCTCCCCCGGCGAGAAAGGGCTCCTTGTCTGGGGCAGGCACCCGAGCCAAGCTGGGGAGAGCCGGGCTTCATCCTCCTCCTTCTCCATGCCTTGGCTCAGGGCGGCGGGCAGAGCTCCGGGCAGGCATCCTGCCCGCCGGCCGTCGCATCTCCTGCCAGCCAAAACCCACCGGCTGCCTTTGAAGAGGTTGCACCCAAAAGGGGAGATGGAAGCTAAGGGGGGGCAGGAGCCAGCGGTGGCCAGTCCCCCGCTGTGCTGTGGCTTGGGAGGGCAGCCGGGACCCCGGCGGGGTGTCAGGGGGAGCTGGAGGGGCTGGAGCTGCTCCCCTGGACTCAGGAGTGTGCCAGGTCCCTGGGTACCAGCCTGCCATGGCCGCCTCCAGGAGGAGAACAGCCTTCCTGGGGGCAGTGATGGTGGTTGTCTCATGGGGAGGGGGGGATGACCCTCCCCTGTCCTGGGGGCTCTACTGAAGGCGCCTGGAGCGGCTACGGGATGGAGAGACATTCAGCAGGTGGGTGCTGGGAAGAATTGCTCTTTCTTCCCCAGCCCGGGTGGGACTGGAGGTGATGCCAGCATCTTGCGTTCTTTGAGGATTGAGGAGTTTCTGTGTATCCCATGATAACTTGGGTCAGGAATGAAGGTGGGGGAGTCCAAAATCAATACGCTGGGGGAGCCAATGTCAGGGTCACACGGAAGCGCTGCCAGAAACCAGCTATGCTAAATGCTTAAATCCTTCCTTCCGCCGCTTTGGGACCTTCTCTGCTTCAAAGAGAGCCCTTGGAGGCCAGGGAACTGCTGACTCTTTATTTATATATCTATTTTTTTTTAGCAAAAGTAGGTCCTTCTGGACGATGTGTATGTGCTGGGGGCAGAGCCATGTCCACCCCAGGAGCTGGAACCATGAGAGCCTGATGGGACCAGGCACAAGCCCAGGGTGTTCTCTAGCTTTCCATCGCATGCTGCCGCCCGCCGGCAGGTCCCTCGCCCCCAGCCCGTCCCACGTGCGAAGCCAGGCACAAGTCACATCCCCTGACGTCCTCCCCGCATCCCGTGGGAACCCGCGTTCCCAACGCATCCCTGATTCACATCACCCGGGAACTCTCCAGCCGGGCTGCCAGCCATCACGCCAGCCCCGGGGCTCTGCCAGGAAGCTGCAGCGGGAAGCGCCTTGCTTCCAAGGGGGTTGGGGCTGGATTTTGGGCTTGGAAAGGAGGCGGCGGGGGAGGGAGGGAAGGAGAAGGAGGGAGAGCACCCCGGCGATGTGGAAAGCTTGCCATAAGGCATGGGAAGAAAGGAGCGGTGCCAAACCCACGGGCTCCTCTCCAGCTCTTCAAAGCAAGCATTGCCAGTCGTTAGAGAGGAGAGGAGAGGAGAAGGCGGTGAGCTGCAGTTTCCCGGGAGGTGGGATAAGGCGAGGAATATTCTATCAAGGAAGGGGAGCCGATGGACTGAAGCCTCCTGAATGAAGGGGAAGGAAGAAAACAAATGCGAGCGGGAAGGCATAGAAGTTGTTTCACGGGAACATTAGCAGAATCATTGAGATTATTATCAGTGACCAAAACCAGGAGAAAAATTCCTCAGCCCAGGAGACAAACCGACTCATATTCAGGGCTTTTATTTTGTATTTTGGTAGCGCTGGGCGACCGGGAGAGGAGGAAGGGGAGCAGCAGTGTTTTGATCAGGAACAAACCCTGGCCAAGCCCAACGTGCGTTGTTCGTGGCTATGGTTTACATTAGAAAAGGCTCTAATATTGTGCTACGGCTTCTAAATGCGTTTTGATGATGACGATTGTTTTCAACTGCGCAAATGGCAGGAAATACGGGCAGGGTATTGAAAGAAAAAAAAAAAAATTAGGCCGTTTGGCTCCAAGAACAACATCCACGAGTGCTGCCGAGCCCTTCTCAGAGGGACGGCTGATGCTCTCCTCTCTGCCCCCATAACATGCTGTCACCCCCCACCCCCCCCATGGCTTTGGCATCCTACATCATGGCTGCTGCCACGCTCCTCGGTCCTTTAACGATGGCGAGGGTTGCATAAGCAGGAACCCATGCAGATTTGCTGTTTTCTTCTCCCCTGGCTCCAGCTTCCAGAGAACGAGTTGTGGTGTGTTCAAAAAACCTCCCAGTTCCCCCCAGACTAAGCCCCGTCCCTGTAATCTGGTCGAGGTCTTGCCGCAGCGGTTGCCGCTAGAAAATCGGCTTCTACCCACAGGTTCCATGCGGCCGGAGGCAGGGAAGTGCTGGGCTCGGGATGGGGAAAATGAGGCCCTGGAGTGGGAAAACAGGATTTTGGGGGCTGGTAGGGAAGAGGCAGGTCCTGGTGCTGCCTGGCAGAAGTGCTGCCTGCCCGCTGTGCGCTGGGGAAGGGACACGGTCCCGGGGGATACCCCTGCAGGATGAGACACCGGGGGAGCAAAGAAAACATGTGGCAGGGAGAAGACTCCAACTAGACCCATCCCCAGGCCGAGGGCGTGATGACCAGGACCTCTTGGAGGCTCTCAAAGTCAATGGAGATGTGTTCACCTCCAGCCCCATCCTCTGCCAGGCTTGGGACCGGCGATGCCTCCAGCCTCCTTCCTTCCCCACATATCGCCTGGCCGCCCCCTCCTCTCA
>VXBH01006948.1:83715-95780 GCA_013400035.1 Rynchops niger | reverse complement strand
AAAGCTGTGCTTTAAGCCAAGCCGCTCGCGCCGTGGCGGGGGGGACCCCCGGGACCTGCTCCCCCGGCAGCCCCCGGGGGCAGCCGTCGAGCGCAGGGGGGAGCAGGGGGCTGCTCCCCGCCACAGCCAGCCCTCCCCTGCAGAGCGATCAGGGCAAGCCCCCCAGCCCGGGGAGCCCGGCTGATGGCAGGCCGGTCTGGGGACCTGGGGACCTGCCATGGTTNAAAGAACGGGAGGAAAATATGAGTGCTGGAAGCATATGTTTCTTGCTGCGTAAGATAGCCAGCGGTGCCTGTTTCTCCAGTGAATCTGGAATAATTTGATGCCAGCAACCTGTGGGGGGGCGATTTCATCTCTGGATTTGTCTTTTCGTCTTCGGGTGCCCTTTTTTTTTTTTTTTTTTTTTTTTTTTATATTAAACTCAGTGCAGAGGCGACTCGGCAGCAAAAAATCCTGAGGAGGAGTGGGGCAGACCTTCCTCCTACTCCCACCCTGAAATCCCCCCAGCTTTCTGCTCTGGCTTGGGTACCGTAGGGAAACACAGCCTTTTTGCTCCCCTTCCCATAAAGCTGTGCTTTAAGCCAANAAAGCTGTGCTTTAAGCCAAGCCGCTCGCGCCGTGGCGGGGGGGACCCCCGGGACCTGCTCCCCCGGCAGCCCCCGGGGGCAGCCGTCGAGCGCAGGGGGGAGCAGGGGGCTGCTCCCCGCCACAGCCAGCCCTCCCCTGCAGAGCGATCAGGGCAAGCCCCCCAGCCCGGGGAGCCCGGCTGATGGCAGGCCGGTCTGGGGACCTGGGGACCTGCCATGGTTTCTGCAGCTTCTCCTGACACACTTCTGCTCCATCCGCTCCCACCCGCCCCAGCGTGTCCCCCGTCCCGCAGCCCCCTCCAGTCCCAGAGGGATGCCGCCGTGGGCAACCAGCAAGGCCAGTATTTTGGGGGGGGGGAGCAGTTGCCAGGGTGACAGCATCCTCCTGCAACATGGAAACCACGGTTTCCATGGAAACCCTTTTTGCCCCAGTTATTCTACCACTGCCGCGTCCTTTAATTTGCCTTTAATATTTGCATTTTTAGACTTTTCCCCCTCCCCGCAGCAGCCGGGTGACCCCTGGGCAGACCCCAGGGCCGGGTCCCCAGCAGGGCCCTGGTCCCCACGGGCGGGCGGTAGGTTTGGGAAGCAGTTGCCCCGGCAACAGAAACAGGGCGTTTCTGGCAGCGGTGGTCGCCATGGGGACGGGGATGCTGACGAAGGCTTGTGAGGCTGAGAAGACAAATTGCCCTCATCATTATCTCCGGGCTTGTCAATCAAACATATTCCCTTATTTACCTCGGCGAGGAGAGAGCCCCGGGAGCACACGGAGAGGGAGGGAGCGAGAGGAGAGCTGCTTGTCCCAAACTCCGCACTGGGGAGGGAGCATTTCCAGCCCCTCGGGATGGCCACCATCACCTGCAATCGCTTCACTGAGGAGTACCAGCTCTTCGAGGAACTGGGCAAGTAAGTTGCAAACAGGGCTGGGATGCTCGGAGCTGAGCCCTGACTGGGGAAGAGCCTCAGCTGTGCTGGGAATGGCCGGAGCCGGGGGAAAGGAGGCAAGCATGGAGCAAATGCACCGGGAAGCGGCAGTGGGGACTCGGGTTAGGATGGGGGCTGCCAGCCCCAGCCCTGCCCCCTCTGTCCCTTCCCGAGTCCGGGTGGCTGCCGATGGGTGTTTGGGTCACCCCAGGGAGCTGGAGCTGCCTGGGGAGGGGGCGGCTGCCCCTTCTATGGAAAAGCTGCTCCCGAAGGAGGATGCTGGAAGCTCCCCCGGGAAGTTCTGCAGCCAGGAGGAGGGATGGGACAGCCGAGGAGCAGAGCCGAAGCGGCGGGCGCCCCTCACATGTCTGTAGGGAATTTCTCTGTGTGGATTCACCGGGGTTTGGCTAGTCCTGCAGGAGACCCAGCCTATCTAGCAGCTCCCGGAGAATCCTGACGGCTCTTGGACAGACCCGGGGTGTCTCCTACCCCTGCCCTTGTCCCGGCGCGATTGCCCCAGGCGTGAGCCCCAGCCCTGCCTGTCCCAGCTCTCCTGCCATGGAGGGCTCAGCTCGGCGGGTCCAGGCGTCACCGCGTGTGCCGGGATCGGGGTGTGTGTGGGTGTGCATGTGTGTGCAAACAGAAATGCCCGCACATGGCGAGGTGACCCGCGGGGGTGCTGAGCACCCCAGGGTGGAGCAGGAGATTTTGGGGTCCCCCATGCGGGGCAGAAGGCTGCTCCGCGTCTCGCCGAGCGTGTGGCTGTAAAACGGGTGCAGAAGTGAGCAGGCATGTGCCTGTGTTTTGGCTTCTGTGCCTTTTTTTTTCGGAGCTGGTGTGTAAATCTGGGGTGTGGGGCCGCGTTCCCCTCGGAGCAGCTGGGCAGTGCCCGTGCCGGGTGGCTGGTGGCGGGGCAGCTCTGCCCCCCTGCAGCCACGGGCACTCGCTCCATCCCCACAGCCCCACATCGCCCGGGCGCAGGGCAGCCTGTGCCTCAACGCGTGCCCGCAGGCGCGTGGGCGTGCAGAATGGGGGCGAGGGAGAAAGGAGGGGAGAAAGATGGAGAAATCGAGAGGCTGAAACAGGGGAGGACTCTGTGACAGGCTGAATGCCACTAATACTCCCCATCCAAACCAGGGGCGGGGGGGAAAGACAGACAGACAGACAGACCAGGTTGCTGTTACAAAGTGCAGCTCCTTGGAGGAGAGTGGATCCCCCGTCCCAGGATGTGCACATCCATCCCTTCGGCGCTGGGGCGGCTGCAAGGGGCTGATGGGGAGCAGCGGGTCCCCCCTGCAGTGGGGACAGTCCCAGAGGTTGTGGGCGGGGGGGGGACAGGCACCCGCCAGGCAGCTGGTGGCAACGTGGAGTTTGGGACTTGCTTTTTTCCAGAGGTTTCTCGGCTTTTCTGTGCTTTGAGGCTTTGCGGTGGCGGCAGGGGACGGGCAGGGGGTGGGCAGGAGAGGCAGCGGCTGATGGGCGCCTGCGGGGAGTCTGCTGGGCCCTGGCAGGGCAGATGCAGCTGCAGGGATTTGGAGGGGAGTTTGCAGGCCAGGCGCGATGGGGGAGGACCAGGAGGGCTCCCGGAGGTGTTTGGGGTGCGATGCTTTGCTAGTTGGGGGCCGACACGGCGAGCCGAGCACCCACACCCAGGGGGTGCCTGTGCCACCTGGCACCACGGTGTAAAACCACCTCAACAAATGCATTTTTTCAACACGTTCACGAATAAAGGAGCAAAGCGGGCTCAGCAGCTCGCCAGCATCGCGCCTGGCCAGCCCATTCCAGCCCAGCCAACCTCCCCGGGGTGCTGCAGGGGCAGCGCGGTGCGGCCGGCGGCTCAGGGCAGCATCCCCAGCTCGGAGCATCCCCCAGCTCCGGGGAGCAGGTACCGCCGCAGCACTGAGGCGCGTTCCCGAGTTAGGGCTGGTCAAGGCGCCGTGGAGCTGGTCGGGGATTTTCCACTGGGATGGTTTCCAGCGCATCCTGGCACATTCAAAAATCAGCCGTTTCCCATGGGGAAATTTCCGCTTTGTGGGCTTGGAGAGGGAAACCAGGACGAAGCGCTGCACCTCTGCTCTGCTGCGGCAGCTGCGCGCCGTGGGAAGTGGTGTTCCTCCTCCGGCGAGATGCTCCCGGTGTCGGTCGGGGTGGGGACGCATCCCAGGAGTGGTGAGGCAGGGTGGTGGCACGGCTGTCCCCCACCCAGACCCTCAAGGGGAGCAGAGGCTCAGAGCAGAAAAAGTCTGTTTCGAATTTACTGTCCCCAAGGGACTGGGACAGTCTGCTGGGGGGGACAGGGGGTGTCCCCAAGCCTGGCTGGCAGGAGGGGAGGTGCTGGGTGCCAGCCTGCTGCGCCCACCGTGTTCCTTTGCCACCACCGCAGTTGTCACCCATCCCGACACCCAGGGAAGCCAGGGGTTTAAGGTGCTACATGCCTAACAGTAGGACCACGATGGGGCTTCGTGGCGGGGCAGAGATGGGAACGGGGCCTGCAGAGCCCTTGGCGCATCCCTGCACCTCCCAGGCAGGGGGAGGGCATCTGTCCCGAGCAGGGGACGCGGAGCTGGGGAAAACCTGCTCCTGCAGCAGTGCCAGCAAAGCCGAGCAAATGAGGGGCTGCTCTGATCCCCCCCGCTGCCCCACGCTTGCAGGAGGGGACGGGTGAGGGGCAGCGTGGGGGGGGACGGACGGGGAGAGGATCCTGCCCACGGCCCCCTGGAGTAGGACAAACATGAAGTGCTGTTCCATCGGCGCCTCCGAATCCGCCCCCGCGGCAGGTTCAGGGAGAGGCTGGAGACAATTATCATGCCGAGAGGTACGATCAGCCCCTCCGCTCCCGGAGCCGCAGGAGAGGGGGTTTATTAAAAAGGAAAAAAAAAAAAAAAAAAAAGATATATGGAGGAACAAAAAATCCCCAGCCCACACTCTTCTCTCTAGAAAGGAGATAAAATGCCTCGGAGGAGGAGGAGGTGTTGAAGAGAGGGAGGGCGGCAGCAGTGGAGCCCAGAGCTGGCAGGGAAGGTGTGAAAAAGGGAGAAGCGGAGCATCCCGGTGGCAGAGCCACTGCTCAGGCTGCCAGGGACAGGGCACAGGGGTCACGCCTGGCCCGGGGGACCAAGGGACAGGGACCCAGCAGCGCAGGGCTCGGGGCTGGAGGAACAGGGCTGGCTGCTGGGCTGCGGGTCCAGCGTCACCCCGAAATGGCAGCCATCGGGGAGGACACAGACACGGTCCCTACCCATGGCCCTGCAGGTGACGTAGCCATCCAGTGCTGAAACTGGGACACGCTGTCTCATCTGGGATGAATGTCCCATCTCCGAGACAGGCAGAGATGGGGACGTCCAGCTGCCACCGGAGTTGGGGTCAGCCCCATCTGAAAAGCCAGTGCCCCAGGAGGGAAGGGACCTGTGCCGCTGCCCGTGGCCGAGGAACAGGACACATCTCCTTCCAAAGGGGTTCCCTGCAGAACGATGGGGCTGAGATCCCTGCCTGGCTCCCCCTGCGCTGCCCGTGCTGCCCTGCATTCGTGGGAAGGAGATGCTGGATTTAGATGGAGCCAAGGCAGGGGGGATTTTTCCCCCAGGCTGGGAAGATCCCACACAGGGCTGGGAAGCGCGGGAGCCATCTGGCATGGGGAGCAGAGCCCGGCTGCTGTGAAACACCCAGCGGGGTCAACACCCAAAGTGGGGGGGTCCCGGCCAGTGCAGACCCCCTGGAGGACCTGACTGGGGCTGGGACGGGAGCATGCTGTACCCCTGGGTGTCCTGCACCCGCAGCCAGCACCTTGTGTCCCCTCCACCCGCCAGGCTCACGGGGTCTTGCTTGTGCTTCACAGAGCACAAATAGACGTTTGGTTTCTGTTAAAAAGGCCTGGAGGAGCCAAAAGCCACAAATGCAGTTGGGGGTGTGAAACCTCGCGCTCTGCCCGTGCGGCGCATCCCATCTCCAGCCACCGCATCCCGCTTCCCACGCCTCCCTCTTCCCCGCCGTTCAGTTTAGCTCGAATAAATGGATGAGCAAGCAGCTGTGGGCACTGCGACCAAGAGTCCAGGGTGTCCCCAGCCTCCAGGGGGTCCGGGCTACCTACGTCCTTCCAACCCCACAGCAGGTCCCACTGCAAAACCCTGTGGCTGGGGTAGAAACCCCGAGCCGGGGCCGTGGGCACGGGCGCTTCCCTGCTTGCGGCACTCACTGCTGCAGCCTTTCCTGGCACTGCAAAAGCAGCACGGATGTCTTTAGGAAAAAAATAGGAAAGATGGGTCACAAGGACCCACAGGAGCCCCCAAACCACAGTCAGGGCAGGGAAGATGGTGGGACGGGGATTGTGTCACTGTTGGGCCAGCAACAGCTCTGGTCTCCCCCACCCATGGCAAGCTGGATATGAAGCATTTCTCCCTCCCTTTCCAATTAATCTGCCCCCGCAAGACTACAGGGATCTCAATAGCTGGGCTCTTCCAGCAGCCAGGATTAAACAGTGGGACGGGGAGGCCGGGAAGCGCCGGGATGCTGTTCCACCAGCTCCCGCCCGGCACGTGCTGGGAGCGATGCTCAGCGTGGCGGCGCGGGACGCGTGGGCTGCCAGCTCTGCCGGGGCTCCAGCCCCATCCCTCCACTCCCCGCCGTTCGCCTGTTCTCCTAAAGATCACATTCAAACCCAAATTGCCCGTCTCCACCCGCCCCCACCAGTAAAATCAATTATCCGCCACTGCTCGCCAGCCTGCGGCCTTTTATTCCTTGGCAGGGAGCGGGAGCGGGGCAACGGGGAGCGGGGGGAAGGTGGGGCGGGAGGTGGGATTGCTTTTGATAGTTGTTATTTTAGCAATTGGAAGGGTTTGGCAGGAAAGGGAACCTGGTACAAAGGTTGTCCTCAGCAGGGCTGGAGCGTGTGTGTGTGTGTGCGTGCGTGTTCAATGCCGCAGCTCGCAGCATCGCGCCAGCACGCTTTCAGTGCAACGAGCTGGCAGGGCTCAGCATAGTGGGTACGGGGGCAGAGAGGCTTCTTTGGAGCTGAGCACCCCTGTTCGTTTGCCTGCCGGGCCCCAGGAGACCCTTGCACGTTGGATCACAAGTGCGCAAGCTGCAGCAGCACCAGTCCCCATCCAGCTCTGCTCCAGCGGTCCACGCTTGCAGCATCCCCTGGGCTGTCCCTGCCCATGTGACAGTTTCGGAGCCAGGGTGGGACCTTGCACCGCTCACCTGCACCCACGGCTGGTGCTCGCAAAGTGCTGCTGTGACCGCAAGGTCTAGAGCATGCAAAGTCACACGCACGGGCTAAAGTGAAGTGGCCGAGTGCTGCGTTGCAGCTGCAGCCACCCTGGTGTCCCTCGGGATACGGCTAGTAAATCACTGCCCCTTCTCTCCCGGGGAATCAGGAGGGCAGAGCCTGGGAGGGAGAGGAGGAAAAGCGCACGATACCTGGGGTGTCCCAGGGGAGCACCGAGGGATGAATCCTGCGTTTATCCCCAGGCCTACCTGTGCCTGCCCCCATCATTGCCCAAGAACAGCGGAACAGGGAAGCTAACTGAGAGCCCTCCGTGTTTTCTTCAAGCCCCTTCCACAGCCGGCACCCATCCCCATCCCTATCCCCATCCCCACAGGCACGTCGGGGCTGAGCCATGCCCTTTGCCATGCCAAGTCCTTCACCTCTCCCACCGGCTTCTTGTCTTCCCAGGGGCGCTTTCTCCATCGTCCGGAGATGCGTGAAGGTGTTGGCAGGACAAGAGTATGCGGCCAAGATCATCAACACCAAGAAGCTGTCTGCTCGAGGTAGGGGCTGGTGGTGTTTTTGGGGAGGCGAGAGGCACCGGCTTTGCAGGGTGGGGAATTCATCCCCTCCGCACAGCGCCAGGATGATGTCTTTGCTGTGCTGTGCTGTATGATGTGCGGTGGGGGACCCCCTTATCTCACCCTGCCACCACTGCGGTACACACTGAGCCCCTTGATGGATGGGGCGAATGTCCCAGGGAGATGTCTTGGTGGCTGCTCACCGCATCCCATCTGATTGCAGGGATGCACCTACAGCCCAGCTGGGGCAGGGCTCCCGGGGGGCTGCCAGACCCCAACCTGCCCGGAGAGCTGTAGGATCCTATTTCTCTCCCTGAGACCCTACACACCACATTGCAGCAAACTGATGGTTACAGCCTTGCAGCAAGGCAATCTGCTGCCAGCCTCAGGTGCTGCGTAGCACTTATTTTGGGAGCATCCCCTTCCCTGAGAGGGCCCCCACTGACCCCCGTGTCCCCGCTCTCAGGGGCTGAGGGTTTCCTTACCCATATACCTACATCAGTGAAACGGGAAGGTCCTTTGGGTGGGGGTTTGATTTCATTTCTGCCTGGCGATGGACCCACACCCCACGCTGCCATTTAATTAATCGCTCCAGTGGAGCACATTGGCTGCTTTGCTGCTGGAGGAGGCGCTGGTGGGTCTGTCCTGGTTGCTCCTCGAGACAAGGCTGAGCAGAGACAGCATGGAAAAGCTTCAGCCAGCCCTTGCCCCAAGGCGGGGACCCCTCTGCCCCCAGGCATGTGGCAGAGGAGCTGTGATGAGGAGGATGGAGAGGATGGGACAGCAGCTGCCGTGTCCCTGGCTCCAGCTCCTCCTGGCCCAGTGCGTTTGGGAGCGCAGGATGGGTGCCGGGAGCAAGCGCCCTGCCGGGAGGGTTTAATTAACTCCCTCCCTCAGTTCCTCTCCCTGACGCCACTGCTCACCTCCAAAGGCAAAACTGAAACGCAGGAAACGGTGACAAACTCCTTTCTGACCTCAAATTAAACCAGTGCTTACCTCAAATTAAACCAGTGCTTTGCAATCTCCCTCCCACAGCGCTGCCAAAGTGGCACAGCACTGACACCGAGCTCTCCCGGCTGCTCCCCTCTTTGCGGCTGCGGATCATACCCTTCCTCGGAGGCTGAAGCTCACAGCCCGGCCGGGCTCCAGGCAGGGCGTGTGGTGCTGGTGTCGGCGCTTGGCGCCTGCCCGCGTACCCCAGCTGGCAGCGGGGAGGGCAGAAACGCCTCCTGGTTTGCAGGGCTGCCTGGAGGAGCAGATTGAGCCGCCTTCCCTCTGCTCCCCCTGCCTCCGCTCGCCTGCTCCGGCAGTTTGCCCCTCTCCATCCTCTTCTCTTCAAACCCCCCTATTTCTGCAGTGCTAGCACTGCGGGGGTGGCACTCCCCAGGCTGGGAGCAATCCCCCAAGGGACACGTTCCCACTGGGATGTGCCACCGGCTGTGTCACACGCAAAGGGCAGGAGGGCAGATGTGTAGGGAGGAGAAGGCGAGAGGAGCTGCAAAACATCCCCATCCATGGTCTTTTCAGACATCCTCCCAGCTGACAACACGGGGAGCCTGCAGGAGAGAAACCGGAGTTTTTGGAGGAGAAATGGGGTTTGGGTCCAGGCAGCTGCCGGATTTGTGGGGCAGGAGAGGGGCCGGGGCCGTGGCTCGCTGCCCCCAGCAGCACTTCACCATGTGGTGGACATGCCACACCACACGGGTGGGAAGATGCTCTGATCCATGGCAGTTGTTCCCCCAAGCTCAGCATGGTCCCTCTGCCCTGGCACAGCCATCCCACCCACGTGCAAAGCCCCTGCAAGCCCTATCCCAGGGAGTTTCCCAAGCCGGGGCAGGGGGGGGTCCCCTGCCAGCCTGCAGCCCCCTGCAGGGGTTGTATCCACACCATGCTCGGGGGACACTGCAGCCCTGGAGACCCAGCCCTGGGCTCTGCCCCTGCGCCCAGCCTGACCTTGCTGTGCAATGACGGCAGCGATGCTCTGCCCGAGCGGGACCCACGCAGTCTTGGAAAGAGCAGAGTCCCTGGAGCACACGCCGCCTTCACTCCCTGGGCGGCAAGCGGCTCATTTCAGGCAGCTTTTCCCATTCCTTTTTTCCATTTCGCAGCTGAGCCCGTGGTACCGGGGTGGGGAGCGATGGCCACGCTCCCCTGGCCGCCTTTCCTACCAGGTGCTGGCATGCCGGGGTGTGCAGGGGAAGAGCCGGGGTGACCCAGGGCTGCATCCCCAGGCACTGCAGCCTCGCAGGCACGGCAGCCTCCTCCGCACCCGCGTGGCTTTGCCCTCCAAAGCCCAGCTGGATGCATCGGGGTTCGCCCTGCTGAGGCATCAGGGTCCCCGGCCCTCACCCCTTAGGGATAAACAACTTTCCCAGCTCCTCCTGGGTGCCACTGGGTCCCTACTGCTGTCCCCTTCCCCTTCAGAGGGACCCCATCTCTGACCCCCCTTTAAACTCCCTGATCCATTATCCATTTTCCATTTTGCCCGGTCTTTGCTGGTCTCCCACCTCCTCCCCGTGCTGTTTGACATTTATCGAGCCCCACCAGCCTCCCGGCGCTACCCGGTCAACCCGGGCTTTTGCCTTCGCAGGCGTTTCGGTGGCGACAGATTGTGAGGGTACAAAGAGGGGGGCAGCGGCTGAGGGGGGGATACCCGGAGCTGCTGCTGCCGCGGCTCAGCCAGGAGCCCATGGCAGGGAAGGGAGGGGGGCAACCTCCTGCCCCCTGCCAGTGGCCACGCTCGCCCCTGTGCAGCTGAAGGCTTGGCTGGCAGCAGTGTGCAGGCACACGGTGCCGGGACCCGCTCCATGCTGGAAGTCACATTCACCTCCCTTTCCTGTGATGTCTGGCCTCTTCTAAGCAAGGAAAGGAGCTTTACAGGACACCAGCAATGCTGGGATTCCCCGTGGGCCATTTGGCCCCAGCCTCCAGGTGGGGCAACTGAGGCAGACAGTGATGATCACTGTCAGGCAGGAGCAGAAAAGGGGGCAGAAAGCAGCTCCCCCGTTCCCCAGAGAAATGTTCACCACACTGGTCTCATTGTGCCTCCACCCTGTCCCCGTCCTCCACCCCACAATGGATTTTGGTTGCGAAAAGCAACAGCCTAAATCCCGACCTCTCCCTGTCGCCCAGTCCCACACAGGGAAGACTGTCCCCTCTCAGGGGGGGAACACCATGGGGAGCTGAACGAGGCCACCAAGGCTGTCCCCCAGCCTTTGGATCCCAGCACAGGCTGCAAAACTCGCCCCAAGCCCTGGGGTGACTCCCCTCTGCCGAGTGGTCGCTGGACGGGGGATATCGGACCCTGGGGACGGCTCCAAAGGCTCCAGCCCCAGCAAGGAAGGGGCTGCGCCGCCTTAACGTCTCAGCGGTCGGAGACACCCCGGTTTGGTTTGATGCAGAGCCAGACTCCGGGGTGTGAACCTGCAAGGTAACAGTGACAGCGCTGAGAGACGAGCAACCCTAATTATATCCTCGCTTCCCCGGGCTGCTGGGCTCCTGCTAGCATGAAATGCCTCCAGACAAGGCACCTCCGTGCAGGGTGGCTGGGTCAGGTATAAGGAGGCAGAAAAGTGCAGAGGCAGGAGAAAAGAAACAAAATTATTCGCAAATTCAGTCTGGGCTGCCCCAGGGTGGAGGCTTTTTTGGCTCAGCTCCATTTTGCTTTGCCCAGAGCTCCGCTGTCTCACATCCCCCAGCCTGGCGAAAGCCGGGCTGTTTGAAGACAGGCAGGCACCAGAGCGAAGCAAATTTTCAGAGCCGGGGTTTTGCGATGCAGGAGAGAAAAGACCCGATGTGAAACGGCTGGGGATGGAGAGGGGGAGCGTAGTGGATAGCCCCGTTTCAGCTCCACATCTCTCCCTGCTCGGCTCTGTTCTTCGGTTGTTCAAATTGTACCATGCGGGGCCAGAAATGTCCTTGCTGATTGCCTCAGCTCGGCTGAATAAGAGAAAATGGAACAGGCGCTGCTGGCAGTGATAACCCAGGCAGCTCCGGGGTATCTGGGAGGTAATCGGAGGTTGTTCAGCAAAAAGAAGGGAGAGAGGAGGGTGAGGGATCATCCAAAGCCTTTGACTTCCCATGGCATCGGTGCCTGGGGGCTTGGCTGGGGACTGCATCCATGCTGGGATACTGTCCATCAAGCCCGAATGCTGAACATGACCCCAAACCCGTTATTCTTTAGGAAAAAAACCAAAAGGATGGGTTTACTCCTAGCAAGCTGCTCTGTCCCTGCCGGCTTACCCGTGTTGGCATCTCCGAGAGAGCACGGCCGGAGCTGAGCGCGGTTTATTCCCTTCCCCAGACCCTAATTTAGGGCCGTTGCCTCTTTCAGATCACCAGAAGCTGGAACGAGAAGCCCGGATCTGCCGCCTCCTGAAGCACCCCAACATTGGTGAGTGCCTGCTGCTCCCCGCTGGGTAAACCGTGCTCCGTGCCCTGCTCCATGCCCACCTGCCCTCCCGTGCCCCCTCCCCACCCATAATTCAGCCCTGCCAACGGCAACATGGGCTGTTTGTCCTTCCCTCACGCTCCGTCCACCATCCCGGAGATGGAGAAGGGGCTCGGTGGCAGCCTGCCCTGTTGGTTCACAGAGCCGTCCCTCCTCTTCCTCACGGGGAGGCAGCGTCTTCAAACAAGGTCGCGGGAAGAAGGGCCTCCACCGAGCACGGGGGGATTGAAGTAGGTCCTACCTAACCCACTTGGCCGTAGCTCCCTCGGGGAGAAGTGGGGCCCCAGAAGGATGCAAGGGACTATTTTTACTCCTCTCGC
>VXBH01006948.1:60724-83697 GCA_013400035.1 Rynchops niger | reverse complement strand
GGTGCTGTATTCCTCTGCATGCTCCAAAAAGCGGCTGCAGCTCCGAGCAGCAGCAGCAGCAGCGCGGGGCGTGTAGGAGGAGTGATGGTGGGGGGAAGCGAAGACTTTCCCACCGACTGTCCATCTGAGAGTAGCCTCCTTCGGAAAAGCTGTTTCAGGAAAACTCCTGAGCCCCTGCAAAAGACAAAAATAGGCCAGAAGGAGAGAGAGAGGGAGAGAGAGAGAGAGAGAGAGGGGAGGGGAAAAAAATGCAGTAAAAAAAAAAAAATCCCAAACCCCAGCCTTGAGAGTGATGTTGATGCAGGATGCCGGTCCCCGGGGATGGTCTGGCAGTGGGAGCAGAGTGCCCCAGGCCATGGGTCTGGGAATGAACCCCCTCTCCCTTCTGCTGCACCCCGGGATGTGCTGATCCCGGTGGGATCTTGCAGCTTTTGGGAAAGCATTTGGGGGTAGGACAGGAGCTCTGCAGCCCTCGCGTCCCGCAGATGGGAGCTGGGAAGTTTCCCCTTTGGCTGAGCTCCTGCCTGGCCCCCTTGCTGCTCCCGGTGGCCTGGATCCCGTCCCTCCCCAGGAACCGCTGCAGCACATCCAAGGAGCCAGACCCGGGGCCACTGGGACCAGCCACGTGGCTCCTGCCCCATAAATATTTCAGTTCGGAAAAAGCCTGTCAGCTTCCATCTGTCTCAGGCACACGGTGGCATGGCAGGTCTCCCCTGCATTGCCGGGGTGCCGGACCTCACGGGATCCATCCACCATCCTTCCCCCTGCCTCTGCCCCAGCAGGACCGATGCCCACCAGGAGCTGCCCTGCTGGGATCCCGGCGGGGGGGGTCCCATCTCCCCCAGTCAGAGCAGCAACTGGGGCCTTTTCTCTGCACCAAAGTGCACTCGAGGATTGCCGGGACCTGAAGGAAATGCGCTGTAAGGTGTGTGAACAGCAAGAAATACTGAAAACGGAGGAACCCACCCCACGAAGACTTGCAGGGTGGGAGCTGGGCCATGCAGCCGGGGCTCCCTGGGCTCCCAGCTTGGGCACAGCTTTTCCCTACTGCTTTCTTCCTCACTTACCTCTCCATCACCCACCCGTGGGGCTGGCGGGGTGTCCGGGGACAAAACCACCTTGTCCTGCGGTTCAGTCCCCCTCTGCCTTTTCCCCCTTCCCTGCACCACACTTTGCTGTTTCGCCACGACCTGCAGAGATGGCGGGTTTCGAGCAACCCTGCTGCACAGGGCTGGAAGGGGTTAACGGCATGAGACGCTAACGAGCCCAATCTGCTGCTANCACCCCCCCACTGCTCCTGCTGCCTGGAAACTTGGGCTCACAGCTTCCCTTGCACGCAGCACAAGCCAACTAATTACCCACCCAGGAGCTGGAGCGAGCTGTGCGGTGCACACCGGCCCTAACGAGGGGAAGAGGAGCCACCACGGCTGCTGGGGGCATGGGGAAGGCGAGGCAGAAAAGCCCCCTCCATCCCTTCCTGGGAGAAGCATCCCAGGTGCTGTGGGGGCTTTGCTGGCTCCTCGCTGGTTCCCTGCAGCGAGGTGGAGTCCCTCCATCTCCTGTGGGAATGCCGTGCTGTGGCCGGGATCCTGGAGGATCTGACCTGGGCTTTGCGCTGTGCCTGCAGGAGAGCTTTGCCTAGAAAGCCATGCCATGGGCGGCCAAGGGCAAGTCCGTGTCCCCAGGAGCCCACAGCCCATCCATGGTGCCAGGTGATGTACTGGGGGGAGCTGCTGTTTCCCAAAGCTGCGTGTCCTTGCGGTGAAATCATGCTTTATCAGGGAACTTTGGCTACACCTAGCCCTGGAGTCTTCATTCCAGGTACCCATCGTTTTCTGATCCTCAGCTCCAAAGCGGGGTCCTGCTCCTGCCCTGGCTCTCGGCACTGAGCTGGGGCGGTTTGGCCAGTGCAGCTCTTTCTGACTACGATCTGTAACAGATACTTGTAGGATCAGGCTATATTTAGAGTGGCTGCTCCTTCTTATACCTTCCCGGCTCCTGGCAGCCTCAGGCATTGGGACTTCCCCAAGCAGGGGACGTGTCCAGACCATCTGCTTATAGTTTTGCTGGTCCTATCCGTGCCGAACTCACCTAATTCCCCTTTGAACACTTTGGCTTCTGCGGGATCCCATGCAAAATACCCCCAGTCCCTCTCGGGTGAGATGAAACAGGAGGAAACATGTTTCTTCCAGCAGAGGAAGGCAGAAAAACTGGGATTACGTGGCAGAGAAAAACAGGGAGCGGACTCAGATGTCGGAGCGCAGGGAATATCTGCAGGGGCATAACTAGGGAATAAGATGAGCAAATTGTGTCAATAGCCAAGACCATGAGAGATGCCAAGAGGAAAGATGCTCAGCAGCCCTCCTCTGCCCCTTGCCCGGGCCAGGGTGAAGCTTTTAGCAGCTACTGGATCTGCCCCCTGAGCCTGGAATGAGGGGTAGGACCAGCAAAGTGGTGTTTGCTGGCCTGGGAGATAAGGGTGATGCAGTGCGGCGTCTGCTCTCAGTGTTTAGGCTTGTCATCTCCCCCGGCTCAGGCTCTGGTCCGGAGGATGTTTCCATAGGGGGGTCAGCTGATTTTGCTGCGGTGAAATGGGCTGGGAGCAAAAATTCCCACAAAATCGTTCCCCCGAACGTTTCCTCTTCCTCCCTGGTTTCTAAAGACCTCGAAGATGTTGAAAGTCACATCGGGCTGAAACCAGGTGAGCAGAGAGGAAAGGGTGAAAATACTTACGGCCTCAAGGAGATAAAAAAAGAAAAAAAAAGTGAAGTGGGGGGCAGAGCATGCTGGGCCAGTCGCTGTGAATACATCCTACCTGTTCCTGTGGCTTTCCCCTCGCTGGGTGTCTGCCCGCGGAGCTGTGAGCAGGGACCTAAGGGTGAATAACCAGCACCCAGCTGCAGGGCGGCAGGTTTAAACTGGGCAGGACGTGCCCGAGGGTGCCCCTCGGCGTGACGCCAACCCCACGGGAGGACATGGGGAGAGCGCTTCCTCCGAAGGAACCTCATCCCGCCGTGATTCCTGGATATCCCCGACTTGAGACCTCCCAAGGAGAAAAGTAAGGTCACGAGCAGAAAATAAAGACAGCCCCATCGATGCCAGGGCTGGCAGCCCAAACGCTCTGGCTGAGTTCTCCCTGCGCCCGGGCACCTCTCCTGGGGGGGCAGAGGGTTGGGCTGGGGGCACCTGTGCCCGCCTCTTGCCCAGTGCCCAAGATAGCCCAGCAGCTGCCCGGGACCTCGGCCAGGCACCAGCCCCAGGCAGTCCCTCGTTTGGATGTGACCTTTGAGCCTTGCACTGCCGCCTGAGGCTGGGGCCAGGGCTGGGGTCCCCCGCTCAGCGGGGACCCCCTCCATCCAGGCAGCAGCTATAGCGAGAGGAGGAGGGAGGAGGAAGAGCCTTGCTCTGCCTTTTCCCAGCTCCTGCTTGCACGCAAAGGGGAGCAAAGGCGGTCGTGGGGAGCGGGGTGGGAGCCAGGCGTACCCTGTAACCCTTCTGTCTACCCCATAACCCTTCTCTGAACCCCTTAACCCTTCCCTCTACCCCGTAACCCTTCTCTGAACCCCATAACCCTTCCCTCTACCCCATAACCCTTCCCTCTACCCCATAACCCTTCTCTCTACCCCGTAACCGTCCTATCTCTGCCGCAGTGAGGCTCCACGACAGCATCTCCGAAGAGGGCCATCACTACCTGATATTTGACCTGTGAGTAACGTTTAAACGCATCTCTTAATCCACTGCCAGCAGCACGCTTCCACCCTGGGGCGATGCGCCCTGCAGCCTCCCCCTTGAGCTTCCCCCCAGCCCCGCTCCATCTTCCACCTCACCCAAGCTTTCTTGGGCAGGGCTGGAACCAAGATGTGTCCCCCAAGCTGAGCAGAGGGCAGGACCCTGCCCTGCACCCCCAATGCTCCCCACACGCACGGTGTGGTGGCATTTCAGGGGGGGTTTGCCAGGGCCGAGCGTGCCGTCAATCATTCCAGCCCCCTTGCGTGCCGCGCCGCCATGGCCGAGCGTGACTCCCCCCTGTTTTCTCGCAGGGTCACTGGTGGGGAGCTCTTTGAGGACATTGTGGCCAGGGAGTACTACAGCGAAGCGGATGCCAGGTGAGCCGGGACACACACCGGCCCGTGGTGGGGAGAGCAGTTGTTCCCTTCCCCTGCGAGCTGCTCCCTCCCAGGGTCCTACAAGTCTGGCTTTCTGCAGCATAAGCTCCTTCCATGCAGGGAGGTGTTTTACAGCCGCTCCACAGCGCGTACTCATAAACCAGATGTGTAGTGCAGAAAAAAAAAAAAAAAAACCCAAACCAAACCCCACACCAAAGCTCTTTTTAACTCACTCGGCTCCTGTGCCAAGAAGCGCGTGTGTTATTGCAGGGCCGGTCCCCCCCCTCGAACCAGGCAGCTGCCAGCCATCGTTCCCGCATCCTCTTTTCCCTGGGGGGTGGCATAGCCCATGTGTGACCTCCCTGTAAAGGGGCAAGGCAGGGGGGCTCCCCTGGGCCGGGGACATTGGGGCTCCCCTGGGCTAGGGGACAGTGGGACTCCCCAGGCTGGCATGGAGGAAGCCCAGCACCAGGCTGGTGTCCCAGCCAGGAGCGTGATAGCACCGACACCCCGCAGTCCTCACCCTTTCCCCTTGCAGCTGCCTTACAGTCATTTGCCAGCGTTTCTCTGGCATTTACCACTTGAACGCACTAAGGAGGAGCGGTGGAGACAGGCAGGGTGGGAGGATGTGCTGGAGCTCTGCTCCCTCCCACGCTCCCGCTGGCACTTTCCAGGTACCCTGCTGCAGAGGCAGGGGGCTGGGTACCGTTTCAGCCACCCCTTAGGTCCTTGCACCTCGGCCAGGGGACACCATTAGCCTCATTTTATTGAGGGGACATGATTTGGCCTTCTCCAGTCTCCAGATATCACTGTGCCTCTTGGCTTTGGCCCCAGGATAAGCATAGCCCATACAAATGTCCAAGGGGGCGGTAAGCTCTCCGCTACCTCTGTCTGCATGGAATTATCCCGTATTTCTAGGCAGAAAGCAATCTCATTTAATGGTCTGTCTGTACTGAAGCCACTTACAACCCATCCACTTATTAGTGTCATGCAAATAAAATAAAATACATGTAAATAGAGACCTTCTGCCTTGCACACAGCTGTTTTGGAGCAGAAGTGAGCATCGCCGTCTCAGTCTTTTTCCCTTCCTTTCTCACGCATGCGGCAGAGCTGGGGTTTAATGAACTAGATATAAAGCAAACAGACGCAGCGAGAGCCACCCGCGTTGGAGGCAGCCAGGGAAATGGGGCCGAAGCGAAGGGCAGCTCTGCGTCTGAGGAGCATATCTGCTCTGCCTGGGTTTGGAGACCAAATCTGCGCTGGCATTGCAACTCCATCCGCTGGTCCCCAGCTCCCCTGGTGTTGCTGAGAAGCCCCGTGGGCTCTGCCGTAGACTCGGTGCTCCTGCTCATCACAGCTGGGTATCCTGCAGCTCTGGTGGGGTCTTACTGGGTTACAGCTGCTCTCCACGGGTGTGTGGCGTTCGGTGGAGGGGGACACTGAGCTGTGCTGCAGGGCTGCTGATGGGAAGCACAATGGGGAGAGGGGCAGGAGGGGTGAAATGCAGCCAAGTCGAAGCGTCTAAGCAAACTCTGCCTCACTGAACGCTTCTGTGAGCTTTCTCCTCTCTCCCACAGCCACTGCATCCAGCAGATCTTGGAGGCCGTCCTGCACTGCCACCAGATGGGGGTGGTCCACCGGGATCTGAAGGTAGGAGCTGCAAGGAAAGGGGCTGTGGGAGGACGTGGGGACCCCACCTGCGATGCAAAGCCCCATGGAGAAATGCCCAGGGTCCTCCAGGGCAGCTGAAACACAGCAGGGAGAAACAATATGTAGGGTTTCTTGAAAGCCACAGAGCAAAGACCAGCTCTGGGGTGAAACAGCAGGAGGGAGGGGGGTTAGGGAAGTCCTGGTAGTCCATGGTCCTCTAAAGATCCATGGACATCCCAACATGGCAGGACAAACTGGTCAGGGAGAACATCTAGAGCCCTGACCTGTCTCTGTGCTGTGCTGGGAAGCCCCACCACGACAGCAGAGCCTCGGGGCCGGGGAGGGGGGTTGTTCACGCCTCTTCAACCCCTGTCTCCTCTGCAGCCTGAGAACCTGCTGCTGGCATCCAAGCTGAAGGGTGCCGCCGTCAAGCTGGCTGACTTCGGCCTTGCCATCGAGGTGGAGGGGGACCAGCAAGCGTGGTTTGGTGAGTGGGACTGGCCCCAGGTGGGGCATCCTCCAGCCCTTGTTGGTGTGTTTGGTCAGGGGGGGCTCCAGGAGGGACAGACGTCCCCAGGACCTGAAGCCCAGGCTGTGGGAGTGCCCCGGCAGCGTGCTGGGAGGCATGGTGGGTGAGGAGGAGTTTGATGGCTCCAGCTGTGCCCCTGGAAACAACCAGGTATTGATCCAGGGCACAGGCAAACAGCTCCGCAGGGACTCCGTGAGTCACCAAGATGTCCTGGTGAGCTGGACAAGCTGGTGGCAGGGGCAGACCCAGGGGAGGAAAACCTCATCCAAGTGCTGGAGGTCCACACCAGAGCACCCCAGCCTTCCGCACCACCCTGGGGTTTGGCTGGTGTCGCTGGCTGTTGCTGTTCACTCTGCTCTCGGGAGAAACAGAGGTTTCTGGAGGGAGGGTGCCTGTCCCAGTGGGTCAGCGTGTGCCAGGGCGCTCGGCTCTCCCGGGGGCTGGCCAGGCACCAGGCAAGCTGTGCAGAGATGGGGGCTGCCTGCTGGCACTGAGTGACGGGCTGTCTGTCCCAGGTTTCGCCGGCACCCCGGGATATCTCTCCCCCGAGGTGCTCCGGAAGGACCCCTATGGCAAAGCCGTGGACCTGTGGGCATGCGGTAAGTCAGATCGGGGCTGAAATGCCTGGAGTGGGCTGGGCTGGGATGCATGGGATGAGGCAGGCTGTTGAGCCAGCATGTCCCAAGTGGCAGTCGCTAGACACGCCTCAGGGTGGTCAGGGTGGAGGATTTACCCAGGAGGTGGCACATTACCTCTGCCCCAGTCCAGTGGCACCCTTCGCTGAAGGATCAGCCTCCTTACTCTGCACCCAAAGCCCCCAGGCAGGGGAGATACTGGCTCTTTTGCCCTGTGGTGCCATCGGAGTCAGGCAATGCCTCTTTGTAGCTGCAGCCGGAGGGGAACCTTCTTCCACCTGCGATGGGGAGGAGGCATCGCCCAGCCCTGATGGGTCACCTGGCTTGAGCCTCTGCACAGTGGCTCATGTATCTCCCCAGCCGCTGAACGCATCAGCACGGAGCTGGACCCACCAACGAGCCTTTTGCTTTATAATCAGGGAGCAAACCCTCCCTTTTCCCCAATTTCTCAATTTCTCTGCTTGAGTTGGGCCAGTCCCCAGGTCGGGTCCATTCATACCTCCAGCAATGAACTCTCTCCCACTGATCCCACATCTCGTCTCCCGGGCAGGCGTCATCCTCTACATCCTTCTGGTTGGGTACCCGCCCTTTTGGGATGAAGACCAGCACCGCCTCTACCAGCAGATCAAGGCTGGGGCTTATGATGTGAGTGGGTTTGTCTTCCTCCCTTCCTTTCACTGTCTCCCCTCTCTCCTGCTGTCCCCATGTTGCCACCTGCTGCTCCATAAGACCAACCAGGACAAATTCAGACAGACAGGAGCAAGCTTCTTTGCTCTGCTCCGGTCACAGAGGGCTGGCCAAGCTGCCATGCCCAGGTGCACACACTGGCACATTTCAGGTCCACTTTGCAGGACAAATAGGTCTTGTCCCGGGCCTTCCACCTTTCTCCCTCCACCCCTCTTCTCCAGTTGTCCATCTAGCAGCTCTTTCCAGTGACTACTCTCTCTCCAACCTGTCCCATGGGCAGGAGCAAAGGGTTGCAGGAGAACCAACCCAAGTGCAAAAGGGCTTCTGCTCCTTCCATTGCTCCCTGCCACCTCTCACCCCAGACCCTTTGCTTTGGCAGTTCCCCTCCCCTGAGTGGGACACAGTCACTCCTGAAGCGAAAGATCTCATCAACAAGATGTTGACCATAAACCCGTCCAAGCGCATCACAGCAGCGGAGGCTCTGAAGCACCCCTGGATATCGGTGAGTTTGGTGGTACTCACAAGTTGGGGTCGAAGGTCTAAAGGTGTGGGGGTTCACAGAGGGGGAACATCTCACTGTGGAGCACGTGTTACCAAACACACTGTGCGGCTCTTTTCTCCATCCTGGGAAGATGGTTTCCTGGCATGGTTCCTCCCAGTGCTCCCGGAGCAGCCTTTTCCCTGAGGCTTTACAGCAGAGAAAAGCCTGGAGTGGGAATGCAAACAGCGTGTCCCAGGGGAGCTGGTGATGGGAGGGACACGCACGTTCCCGGCCTTGGTGGGGACAGGCTGGTTCTTGGCGTCATGCTGCACTGGAGGAGCCTTTCCTCAGGGAGGGTGGGAGCAGGCTCGTGTTTATCCATCCATACCCCCCAGCAGCAATCCCCCCCCAGCCCCTCACTGCTCTGGCCGCTGGTTCTCACTCTGAATCAGCCCCTAAAGGCAGGAGGAGTCCACGGGCTTAACCCCGGGACCCCACACCACGTGTAAACCCCGAGCGTGCTGCTAAACACGGCCGGTCAGTCGAGGGGTTAACTCAGGGGGCAGCCAGCTCTCCCTGCAAACCCCCCCACCGCCGGAGCAGATCCTGCTGACTCCAGAGCTTCCATCTCCTGCCGCCTATTAAAGTTTTATCTGCTGCTGCTGCAGGCAGCTCTGGCCCATGCCTCGGCCGCAGGAGATCACACGCGTGTGCCTGCGTGTGCGAGCGGGGCCGGGGGAGCCCCTTCCCCCTCGGCGCCATCTCTGAGCCGGGTCTCTCTCCCCCCAGCACCGTGCCACCGTGGCGTCATGCATGCACAGGCAGGAGACGGTGGATTGCCTGAAGAAGTTCAATGCCCGGAGGAAGCTGAAGGTAACTCTCCCAGTCTCCAAGCTGGCTGCAAAATGCACGGTCAGGTCATTGGTGGGTTTGTTCCCCAAGTGGGAAAGGACAGGGTGGTGTCTCCGGGTCAGCGGTATGGGGGTGATTTGGGGGGGTCCCCGTTGTGAAGAAGGGAAAAAAGACGCAGTGGGGTGGTGGCTGCATCTGGCTGGGGTTCCCAAGTGCTTAGAGGAAAGCCGTGGTGAAGGAAAGCCCTGAGNACAGGGTCCTCCTCAGACGTCGGCCATTGAAGAAAAAAAACAAGCCAGAGCAGCCTTGCCCTTTTGATCCCTCCGCTTTTATACTGAGCGTGATGCAGATGGGATGGAATACCCTGTTGGTCAGTTTTGGGTCCCCTGTCCCGTCTGCTCCTCCCTGCGGGAGGGACTCCTCTGCGTTTCTCTGCTTCTGACCCTCTAACGGGGCAAGCAGCGAAGTTAGCTGACCTTGGTCGTTACAGCAATAAGTATGAGCAAGACCCTCTGTGCGCACCGTTCCTTGGTCTAATCAGGTCTTATCACTCTGAGAGTGAACAGTTTCTGAACAATATGCTGTTAATTTCAGGCTTTAGTCAGTTAGAAGAGGCCCAGCTAAAAAGTAAAATTACAAATCAGAAAATTGGTTCTGTTTTACCTCAAACCAGGACAGTCACACAGCTGCCCTGGACACTGGGATGAGGACTTTCCCACTGGAGTCAGTGGCAGGAAAACTCCTCTTTGGGGCAGGACATGGATCTGGGAGGCAGAATGAGACTCCTTTGCCTGATGACCAAACCACTTTGCAGCCAAGGAATAAAGTCATCTGTAGATGGGCAAAAAGCTGTGTCTCACCCACACCAGCAGCCCCACGGGCTTTCCCTTCTCGGATGCCGTTGTGTGCTGCAGCCTGGTCCCCCTCTGAAATCACTGCCTCCCCAGGCTTCACCGTCAAGCTGGAGCACCTCCCTGCAGCACCCATCTCCCAGGTGCTGCTCAGCCTCGGCACGGCACTGGGAACGGGCTCTGGAAATGGCAATGCCTCCTCCAGAGCCGGAGACGCAGAAGGGGACGGCACTGCTCTGTGCCACAGTCGGAGCCATCAGCGCTCCAGGCCTAAACGCGATGTGGCACGGAGCAGTACAGCTGCAGGCTACTAACACGATTATCAAGAAAAGAAACTGGCTATAAACTATTATTACTTTTCAGCTAGACAAGTAATCAAATTAGTTAAGGCACACACGTCAAAATAGTAATCCATTACTGCAAGCAATTAGTCCAAAGTAATCTCATTATACGCTGAGCAACTAGTTAGTAGAGTCAGCTGGAAAAGGGGAAGCATTTTTATGAACGTTGTTTTGCGGTGGTGATCTTTGCAGGGCTCCCATGAAAAATCCCCACCCTGCTGCTCTTAGCTGGCACAGCTTTAATTGCAATTAAATCAGGTTCTGCTCCCGCTGGCTCCCTTTGCTGCCAGCTGCCGGCCCCGGTCAGCAGAGTCGTGCTACATCTAGGGCTGGGTAGAGCGAGACTGAAATGCGCCCTGGGGATATTTGATATCCCTTTAATCTCGGAGGGAAGGCAGTTTCGGAGAATGCAACCCAACGCTCTGGCACTGGGGATGCGGGGTCGGGTACCCAGGGCTGCTTTTGATGGCAGGAGGAGAATATCAGCCCGTGGGCCAGTTTCCTTCCAGTGAGGTGGCCGGGGGACAGGTGACGAGCAGGGCTTTCCTCCCCCAGGGTTGGGGGAGTGGTGGGGGCATGGGGGGGCCAGGGCCCAGCACGCCCTTTCCTTCTGCCTTCTGTGTCTTTCAGGGAGCCATCCTCACCACCATGCTGGCCACCAGGAACTTCTCCGGTAGGTGCCATCTCTGGGGCTCATCTCCTTGTCTTACACAGTGCCCAAAGGGGTAAACCCGTAGGGTCCCTGGAGAGCTGGCTTTGTCCCGGGTGTCACGGGGGAGCTGAGGTTGCAGCCTGGTGCCTCTGGGGATGTGTGGCATTGGGTGGTGGTCTGGGCCAGGTCACCTGGCCCGGCTGGCTGCTGTCTTGGGATGCAGGAGAAAAGGTGTCTGGCTGAGGCACGGTGGTCCCCAGAGGTTTAGGTTTTTTAGGGTTTGTATGAGCCCACCTGTATGGCTTGTGCCGGGGTGGGGATGCGGGTAGTGGGGGCAGCCAGGGCTCAAGGCAGCTGGTTTTGTGTCCTCCTGGAGGTGTTTGTGGCTCAGGGAGAGCATCCTCTGCACCAGGAAAGTGTAAGAATGGTCCCCGGGTGCCACTGCAGCCGGATGACAGAAGGTCCCTCGGGTCCCTTCCTGGGCAGGAGGATGCTGATCCCACAGGAGCCCCCGCTCTCCTCCTGCCTCCCTACATCCCGAGGGCTGCATGGAGACTCAGGAGCAGGGACAGAATTGCAGCAGCCCAGCCTGTGCACCAGGAGAGGTCTCAGTGCAGCCACAAACCCTTGCTGAGAGCTGTCCCCTCTGGGGACACCCTGCTGTCACGAAGTAAGCCATGAAGTTGGGATTTCAGAGGCAGGGATCAGCAGATCGCGGCAATTCCCGGGCGTGGAACCAAAAAGGAGCCGGGTGACTGCAGAGCTCATCCACTCGCTGTCACCTCCAGCCCTCCCCAGTGCTGGGGATGGTCCTGGCAGAGGTGGGACAAGCCAGCTGAGCGGGCTGGTGGCAGCTGTTTGGTGTTGGATGGGTGTTCCGGGGTGCTTCGCTGAGGTGGCCCAGGAGTCGGGTGTAGCAGGGGGGAGCTGGGGGCTGCTGGCCCAGCCAGGTGCTGGGGGAAGAGGGCCACGGCTGGGGGCTGGTATCTGCATTTGTCGTGGGGGGATCGTGATGACACATTTAGCACTTGTGGGCAGCGTGCAGTGGGGCTGGAGGAGTCCAACAGCTGGGGGGATCCGGTGTCAGAGCCGCGGCGGACACGCAGCATCAAAGGGCAGGAAATACAAAAGCATCTCTCTTTGCACTGCCCGTCCCACACGCAGCCCCGGGGGCTCGCCCGTCCCCCCGGGAGCACGGGGATGGCGTCCTGTGTGGGGCCAAGCCCTGTCGATCCCTGACTGGGGGGGGAAACGGGGCGGCTTGTGCAGCCCAGGGGGGCTGTGGCCGTGGTGGCAGCGGTAGGTGGGCAGCGGGGAAGGCGTCTGCTTTCCATCATTGTCAAAATGTGGGCTGCAGCTGTCGGGCCGGCGGGCCGGCAGCACATGATCCCGGCAGCGTGGGGCTAAAATTAGAGGGCGGCAGGCGGGGGCAGCCCATTCCACAGCGCTGAGCTGCACTCGGTCGCCAGCACCCCCCGGCCACAGCCTGCCTGCCGCCGGACGGTCCCTCCGAACCGCCCCGAGGACTCGGCGTGACGTTAGGAGACGGGTCATGCCCTTGGCCGAGAGCCACCGGGGCAGGACGGGACGGTGCCGGCGAGGTGGCCCCTGAGCTCCCGGGGTTTGCCGGGGAAAGGACGAAACCCCCCAGCCGGTCCCGCGGGGTCCTGCCGCTGAGCCGCCCGGCACCATGCTGCTGATCCTCGGCCTTCTGGTCTTGGTGCCCTGCCTGGCTCTCCTAACCTCCTTCCTCCTCTCCCCAGGAGGCAAAAGCGGTGGCAACAAGAAGAATGACGGCGTGAAGGTAAGCCCCCTCCCCGCTGCCCTCTCCCGCCTGCCCCTCCGCTGCCGGGGCGGTGGTGGGGGTCTCCGTCCCTGCTGGCGGTCCCCGCGACACCCTGCGCTTTAAAGGGCATCTGTTGGCCCAACTGTCCCGGTGTGTCCCCATGCCGCCGGCTCGGCTCCTGCCAGGACAGGCGGCGCAGAGGCGGTGAGCGAGGGGAGTGGGATGGTGCTGGAGGGGTGTCCGGGGCGAATTCCCTGCCTGCAAAATGCACCTCGCTGCCCCCAGGGAGGGGGAGAGGCTGGACAAGGAGAGGGGACAAGGGACACGGGGTGACAGCTTTGCAGCCCGGAGCCATGGCTTCAGCCTGGCAGCAGATGTTTGGCAAGATGGGGGGGCTGCATCTCCTGCTTGCCCCAGCATGCGTCCCGCTGCGGCTGGTGGGGCTGGGCTCGCCCCCCAGCTCCTGTCCCATCCTGTCCCCGAGGGCTGGTGTGTTGCCGGGTGGCACATGGGTGCCTTTAACCCTCTTGGCAGCACTGACGGATCCTTGTGCTCAGCACAGGCAGAGCAAACGCGTGTGGTGGTGCTTGACAGAGCAAATGGCTTGGTGATGCTCTAAAAACGAGCCAGTGTCTGGTGGAGCTGGTTTCTTAGGCTTCAGAGCCCTCAGGTTTGCCTGCCCCTCCGAGGTGGGGCCACAGCTCTTCTCCAGGACAAGGTGGCTCCTGGAGGCAGCAAAATCCTGCTGCCCAGCAGCTTCTTCTGACGGTACGGAGATGTGGTGGTCAGCGAGCTCTGTCGAACTCCTCCTGCAGGAAGGAATCGCCCGTGTGAGGGTCCTTCTCTCCTTACCTGTTCCCTTCATGAATACAAGCGATCACTCAGCAGGGGAGAGCTGGCGTGATCGCCTCCCCCATCGCAGGGCAGGTGTCAGGCAGAGCTTTGGGAGCCCGGCTGCAGCATGGCTGCTCTCCTTCCTCCAGCCCTTTCGTAGGGACCTAGCTGTTGGGCTTTGAGGGGCACAGGGTTTTAGAAGAGCAGAGTCCTCAGCTGGCTTCTTCTCTCCTCAGCCCAAGTGGTCAGCAGAGCCAGAGGTCTAGGGATGGCTTGTCTTTCTCCCACTCCTTCCAGACCCAGCGACTGGGACAGGACAAGTGCAAGGCTTGAGACCATGCACAACCTTCCAAAGCTGGGCTCAGCTCCACAGCAGACCATTCCAGCCATGCAGCATAATTCTGCAAGATGAAGCTGATGGCCTGCATTGCTATGAGAGGACATTGCTTTGGGCCATGGTGTCAGGATATCACGTGGCTTCCAGGACAGGATTGCTAGTTTTGGACAACAGTGCTGGCACAGAGGGGACAGGTCCCATGGGTGTCACAGAAACCCATCTGCCAGACACTGCTGGCCTGTCCTCTGCTGCTCTGAGGTCCTGGCTGCTTCTGGGAGTGACCTGAGAAGTGATACCACAGGTAGAGCTGACTTGGTACTAGTTGCTGGAGCACAGGTGAGAGCAATCAAGAGATGCATTTTTAAGCTGTAAAAGGAGAGATTGGTGGATGGAGAGGCTTCATCAGGCACGGTCCTGAATGTAATTTTCCAGCAGAAAGGGACAACCTTGAATTTCATCTCTGGCATCACTGGGATGGCGTGGTGGTAGAAGACCATTTGCCAGGCCTACTTGCTAATGATGCTCCCTCTTGGACTTCAAAGTAGCTTTGAGAGCAGATATTAGCCTGGGAAGAGGGGCGCTTGCTACTGTAGCAAAATAGCTAGTTTGGGTAAGCAGCCTTCTGGCCCATCACTGAAACTCAGCAAGAGAGGCTGGTTTGTGTCCCCAGTCCTCAGCCCCTCGCTGGTGAGCGGGGAGCAGCAAGTGAGGCTTCATCCTGAGCGCAGTCTACCAGCCAACACTCAGCTCAAGAGGGCGTCCAAGCGCTGGAGAATGAGGTTGGCTTTTTATTGCTCCCTTTCCAACAAGTGGAGGTGAGACAGCCTGGCTAGATGGCCGGGAAGGTAGAGGAGAAGACAAAGCAGAGGCAAGCTCATGCCCAACAGGTTGCTTGTGTTGGCCACCTTCAGCACTACCATTCCCACCTCTCATTCTCATGCTCAGCCTGGGGGGACTCGCAGCATAACCCACGCCCGGGGGCACAGGGAGGCTGGGTGCTGCGGGTGAAGATTTAGCGGCCCACTGTGGGCAGCTGGCAGATGCTGGGGCATTGCTGGGCGGTGTTCATTTCTTTCCATCTTTCTGGAAAAGTGAGGCAGGAACCTGGAAACCTGCTTTGGGAAGGTGGGCAGGGAACGGTCCTGAGCTCAGAGCAGGGCTGTAAGTCAGGCCACCCAGTGTGGTTTGTTGTCGGAAGACTTGGGTCCCCATTTGGAGAAACCTGGTGGACTGACTGTCCCCGTGAGAGCAGGCAGGTCCCAGGCAGCCACCCCTGCCGTTCCTGCCCAAAGCTATGCAGGTGGGCAGCAGGTAGCCGGTGCTGCCCCCCAGCCTGCCCACTCAGCCCTCCACGGGATGGTGCTAGCCCAGGCTCAGAGGGCTCAAAACTCACCCTCCTGAGGAGGTTGTTCCCCAACTAAAAGCATTCACGGGACCAGAAGTCCTCCTGGAGCCCTGCTCTGGGATCTGCAGGAGGTCTTCTGGTCCCAGCAGCTATGATACCTTCACTGCCCTGTGTAGTGTCACATCTTGTCACATTGTAAACTAATGAAATCACTGCCCCATGTCGCATCCTGTCCCGTCCTAAATTAATGAGCTCACTGCCCCGTGTTGCATCCTGTTACTGTATGTCCAGACTTGACGCGGTCACTGCTTTGTGTTGCATTCTGTTGGCGTCTGAAATTTTCTGCAGTTTACTGCCCCGTCTCGTGTCCTTGGGTGGCAGAGGCTGTCAGTCCTTCCTGCAGACAGCCCAACTCCAGCGGCCCTGTTTCCCACGAGGTTCTTTCTGAAGTACCACAGCTCACTCTGCCCTTTAGGACATCTGTGGTTTGGGTGAAGGAGGGGCGAGGATTAACGTAGGACCTAGCAAGGGACGGGAGAGCTGCCCCCGGCGGAGGGGAAACGCAGTGACGGTGCTGGTGGGAGCCACGTAGGATGCTAAAGGATCAATGAGGGGGAATGGATAGCAGCAGTTTTTGCACTGCAGCCCACCCACGCGCCCTAATGGGTCGCTACAGGGACTTTGCCAAGAGATTTGCATGGTGTGTGCTGCTTTTCCCTCTGCAGGGCAGGTAGAGCCGGTGCCTCCTTAAGTACGCTGGTAAAAGACTTGTTATCTGGCACGGCAGCTTCTGATTCCTGCGCACTGGTGTTTCCCAGCGCCCGCTGTGAGTCATACCCTGGGAGCTGGAGATGGAGAAAGGGCGTGAGGCCAGTGCTTGCGTCCCTCTGTCTCCCAGATGGATTAAATCTGGAGACAGGGAGCAGAGCACGGGAAGGAATGAGAGTCCAGAAGTAGTTTGGGATTGCCAGCAGAACCATAGCTATGGGGTCATCCAACCCAAAAGCCTTAAAGCCTAGTGCTCAAGGATGGAGACAAATATGTGCACGTGTAAGGTCGACTCTTTGGAGGAGACTTGTCCTGATTTAAAGCACTGGAACTGCGCTTAAGACAGCTTCCCACATGGTGTGTCTGCCTTGCAGGGTCACGTAGCAATAGCCATGTTGGCTTTAGACCTGCCAACTTAGCACTGGTCTGGGTCCAAAGCTAATTAAGCATCTCCACACTAGTCGGCAGCATGGGCAGATGCACCCAGAACAGCTCCAGAGCCTGTAAAAATCAGTGCGGCATTCACACCGGGCACAGGGCTGTAGGTGGTGGAGCTGCCTTAGCTTTTCAGCTTCCCACTCCTGTTCCTGTGAGCTTGCTGTCCTGGTCACAAAGCCACCAGAGTGCTCATCGACTCCTGGGGGACTCCCTTTAGGACTAGCCAGGTCCTTGGGATGAGCAACACCAGAGATTGTGGCAGGTCAGGAGAGAAAGGTGCTAGCAGGAAGGTGGGGAGGGAGCTGGCATGGCACCACCAGCACCACAACCAGTGGCAGGTCACTGGAGGAGGACCAGGTTACCCCCCCACACCTTTCGTTTGCCCCTCCACGAGGACCACGAAGGGTGGCTCAGGAGCTGCTGCCTCTCACGTGCCGCTCTCTGCCTTTCTCACTCTGTGTCTCTTCCTGTTCCATCTCTTCTCCTTGTTTTTCCAGAAAAGAAAGTCCAGTTCCAGCGTTCAGTTAATGGTGAGTGTCCTTCGTCTTCCTCAATGCCGATATTGCTGGGCCTCTCTACGTGTTCCAGCTTCCCCCGTTTTTGGAAGTTACCTCGGGGTAGGGAAGAAGGGACACTGGGGTTGGAGGGAACATCCTCAAAGCCGTATCACCCACAAACCCCATTAACAGGGTTGGTGCAGGCACTTGCTGGCCGCCAGCTGGTGGGAAGCCAGCCCTGGTTCTTGCTGATGGGTTCTCATGCCGTTTCTCCCAGTTCTCCTGACTCAGGTCTGCAGGCTGCATCGGTCCAAGGAGCCTTGGAGAAACACCTTCCATGCCTCTGCGGGGACTGTATGGTCATGGGACACCTTGCCAACCTACATCGGGGTATTATGGGTAATACATAAGCAAGGCTCTGCTGGGAAGAGCTAGCAGAGCCATTGCTCTAGCTCCGCTAGCAGAGTCGCCTTGATGGGGCTCCTGGAGAGAGACGGGGGGTCAGTACCCCCCTCCCCCCCCCAAATCTGTGTAGTGCTCAGCTGTTTCTTGAAAGAGCTGTGTCTCAGCCTTCGGTGGTCCATGTGGGTCTTGGAAGCACTCTGTTTTATTGTACATTTCTCTCCCTACTCTGCGGTCAGTGTGGTCTCTCTCACTCCTGCACAGTCCCCTCTTTCTCATCCCAGCTCCTCCTCGCTGTTAATTTGTACATCTCTCTCTTTATCGTACAGTCAACATGGTGTCTTCCACCCCCGCACAGCCCCCTCTCCCTGCCCCTCTGGCAACGCTCCTAGGAACCCACCAAACCCCCCCACCCCTGGACCTGCCCCCATCTCTGTCCCCACAGGCATCGGTAGGAAAGGCAGCGCCGTTCCTACAAGACCCTCCACAGCCCAGCTCTTGTGCCCTTAGCTACAAGGAGTGGAGGTCAGGGAGGGCTCTGCCAGCGCTGCCCTAGAGCTGTGGTTGAGGACGGGTTGGACCTGCTGGCGTTTTCCTTGGTTTCTGTCCGTTGGCACAGCCGAGCGCTGTGGGGTCGGACTCGGGGGGCTGTCGAACACACGAGCTCTGTCTGGCGCGGGGAGAAGACCCCTCTCACCTCCCCGTCTCTCCTTTCTGTTCTTTGCTCAGGAATCGTCGGAGAGCACCAACACCACCATCGAGGATGAAGACACCAAAGGTACCAGCGGGGGCACCCGGGGAGGTGGGCAGGCTGTTTCAGACGTGTGCCCTGGGGTCATTATTCTGGCCACCCCTAATGAGATATTGGCTACGGTGAAAGCCACCACCATCAAGTTGCCTCGGGACCCTTCAGAAGTTGCTTTAACTCTTGGGTGGTTTCACTGATGGGTCTCTGCCACAAGCAGCAGGAGCACTGCTGACGAGGAGGAGGGGGGGGTCCCACAAACAGGGATGTTCCCTGAAAACAGGCACGGAAATGGCAGAAATCTGCAGGGACAGCAGCCCGGCTACCCGCTCCACCAAAATAAATGGCCCTTTGGGAAAAGCCTCCAGGGGAAATCCCTGCCTCCCGCCCGCCTGCCTGCCGGAGCCAGCTTTCTAAGAATAACCCAGGGAATAATTTATCAGTGCTAATTTGTAAAGTCTCTCGACGAAGCGGTCTCAGCACAAAGCAAGATGGACTTTGGCCCGACGTGAGAGTTAATGGGATACTTGTCCTCCTGGGGAAGGGCTCCCTGAGCGTGGACGCGGAGGCAGGCAGTGCTCAGGAAGTGACAGGGATCCCTCTCCTCCTTTCTGAACGACTCTCAGGAACGTGCTCCTTCTCCTTTCATTAGCCACAATACAAAAAAAAATAAATAAATAATTAAGTCAAGCATGACGCTGATTTGCATTTGAAGCAGAGCCTCATTAATAAGCCCAGGGTTACCTCTGAGACAGCTCCTCCTGCATCCCGGGGAGCCAAATCCGCTCTCGCAACCCAGTCCCTTCCCAGATGAGCCGCACGCTGCCCGTGGCCTTTGCGAGGTCCCCCCTTGTGTCTGCCGAGGTGGTTGGTCACATCACCCACCTGTCCTTCCCCCCAGCTGGGACCCTCCCCTCCCATCTCAGAGGGAGGTGGGACCATCCTTGGTCCAGCTTGCCCTGACTGGCCAATGATGTGAGTTCCTGGGGCAGAAGGTCCCAGCTTGGCAAGGCTTTGCGGCCAAGACCAACCTGTGCCAACTTTTTGGGCAGAGGGCAGCTCACCTCTTGGTGATTAACCCTTTTGCTCTTTAGGAAAATACAAGGTTTTTCAGTTTTGCCCTGACTTTGGAGATCTTCCCTCTCTGGAGGTGAAGAACCCTTCCCCACATCTCTCTCCCAAGTCGCTCTCCTGCTTTTTCCCTGGAGAGTTTCCAATGTCCCCCAACGTCCCTCCATCTGCTTTTAACAAGAAAACGATACCTCACTGATATTGCAACGCCAGCGCTTCTGGTTTGTTTTCTCCTTTTATTTTCTTTTTCTCTTCAAACCAACAGTACGGAAGCAAGAAATCATTAAAGTCACAGAACAGCTGATCGAAGCAATAAGCAATGGCGACTTTGAGTCCTACACGTGAGTGTGCCCAGGGTGGGTTTGGGCCGGGGTGGGGGCTCAGCCTCTCGATGACAGCCCAGGAGGTTTTACTGCTGCCCAGGGCAGGGTGACCAGGTCGACGTGGTGGGAGGGGCATGGAGATCATCCCAGAGAAGCAGAGGACATCAGTTTTCCAAACCTGGTGCTTCTCTCACACTAAGCTGACCACATCTCTCCGGTCTCATTATCATGGATGAGCCCATTGTCTGCTTTGCAGAAAGATGAATAACTGTAAACCTGATTTATGGTGGAAGAAGGAACATTGCATCCGTGGTATCCATCATATCCAGATTGCCGCAGCCTGCTTGGAAGCGTAACTGCTTTCTGCTCGCTGAGCTGACGCTCCTTAGAGTACGCTTCTTCTGTGTCCAAGGCCTATTTAATTAGCGATGTCTGAGCGAGTGCAGGTCTTCGTCCCTGCCTCAGAGAATCGCAGCAGGGATATTTTGATACAGAGCAGAGAAGATGAGTTTTTTTTCCCCTGCTGTTTTTCTTTCTTACAAAGAAGATGGCAGTGTTTGGGGAGGTTTAATTGAAGATGGTGACTGATGGAGAATTTGCTCTGCCTCGTTGGGGTCCTGGCTGCGGTCAGTGGGCTGGAGGCGAGGCGAGGTGGGCTTCATGCAGAGTGTGGGGAGGAGATCAGACTGCGGCTTGAATTGCTGACTTGTGCAGAGGCTCCTTGGGCTCAGGCTGAGGGGGAATCACCCCGAGCATGAGCCGTTTGGGTTTTGCAGGCTCTCGCACCAGAAGCAGTGAGATAACCTCTCCCTTTTCTCTCCGCTTCCCGCCTCCCCAGGAAGATGTGCGACCCTGGGATGACTGCCTTTGAGCCCGAGGCTCTGGGCAACCTCGTGGAAGGCCTGGATTTCCACCGATTCTACTTTGAAAACCGTAAGCAGCCCCCTTGCCTCCCAAGGGGCCCTTCCCACCTCCCATGGGCCCTGCTGTGCCTTGACCTCCATCAGCTTGCTGGAGAGAGAAGGGTAAGGGTGGCTTCGGGAGCATCTCTGGCTGATCTGGAAGATCCCAGCAGGAGGTGAATCAAGGAGGTTAGGTCAGCTGGGGCCAGGCTGTAGGCAGAGGAGCTGTTTGGTTAGCTGCTTTCTAGGTGGACCCATCCTGAACCCACCCGTGCAGCATTTGCTCAGCCCCTCCAAGCAGAGAGCCTAACCCAAGCATCTCCCATTCCCGCATTGCTGCTGCCCTGGGCAAGAGCCACCCAAACTCCTTCTGCTGCCTAAAGCCACTTGTCCTTGTCCCCTCTTCAGTGTGGTCCCGGAACAGCAAGCCCGTGCACACAACGATCCTCAACCCCCACATCCACCTGATGGGCGACGAGTCCGCCTGCATTGCCTACATCCGCATCACGCAGTACGTGGATGCGGGAGGGATCCCCCGCACCGCCCAGTCTGAGGAGACCCGCATCTGGCACCGCCGGGATGGCAAATGGCAAATCGTCCACTTCCACAGATCCGGGGCGCCCTCCGTCCTACCGCAGTAAGCCCTGTGAGGATCCAGGGATGGGGCAAGGGAGGGACATGGAGGGGACGACGCGGGCCCCTTGTGACCTTGAGGCTGCAAAGCGGGTGGGATCCTGCCCCAAGCGTCCGCGGTGGGAAGGAGATGGCCGATCGCCATGAGATGGCGTTTGGGAGAGGGATGCTCCGCTAATGGAATGGTTGAAGCAAAATCCCTCTCTGCCCGGTTTGTGTTTTGCAGCTGAAGCGCGGTCCTGCCCGTGTGGGGTTTGTCACTGACTGACTACCAAGGGGAGACCTCCTCCGACATCTTCACCTACGGGACTTTGGCTGTTGGCTCTGCTGCTTGGTTCCCGCTGGAATAACCCCTTGCTTCTCACCGCACACACGCAACGGTCCCACCGGTGCCACGCAAGCATCCCATCGAACCCCCCCACCCCGCCGGGGCCTGGCACTGGGCCCCCTTCCTCTGCATGAACCAGGAAAAGAGAAACCATGAACATAAACCCGAGCACCTGGCCGGTGAGATGACACGTGCCGGGGTAACGGCCTCCCTCCTCAGCTGCATGGTGTTGGTGGGACCCCCCACTACCCGCCACGTCTCCTGAATTGGGCTCGGACTCGTCATCCGCCTCCATCCCCACCTCTGCTGGGAGTCCCCCTGAGGAAGAGGAGGGCAGGGGGGCAGTTTTGAGCTGCTCTGTGCCGCACCCTCTCTGCGCACCGGTGGATTTTGCTTCGCTGCTATTGAAGTCCCCATCAGCCACCATGGCTCCCTCCTGCTCCCGACCCAAGCTCCTGCTTCCTGGAAGCCTCGGCCGGGGAACCGCGGTTTAAACCCTTTGTAAAGTCCATATTCCATGCACCCCTGGGCAAGGAGGGCACTGTTCGGATGGGTGAGTAAAGGCTATCCATTTATTTTCTCTTCCTAAGACCGTAGGCTTGGCTCCTTCCCAGGAGAGCGAGTAGGTTTTGCGCCCTGGCTCCGGGCGGCTGCCGCGCCAAGAGGGATGCTCTCCCTCCTCCCTCCCTTCTCCCCTCGGAGCAGGGACCGGCGATGCCGGGAGAAGAGAGGAGGAGAAAGATGACTGCTTCCCAGCACCGTGTGGGCACAGCCAGGAGCCGGGGCTCTCCCAACCACGCCATGGCGGTAGCATCGCTCTCGCGTCCTCCTTCCCATCCACCACCCAGCCTAGATCCCGCACCCCCAGCCCCCCAAGCACTCACCCCTGCCCCTCGCATGCTCCCCTGGGCTGGGACGGGGGCAGCCGAGCCGGCCGCCGATTTCGGGGCACAAACCTCCATCCATCATCCACACGACTCCTTCCAGCGACGACGAGGAATGCAAGCTTTATAAAGTCACAAAACTCTGCGGAATCTGATCGTGCTTCGAAGAAAACAAAAAAGCCTTTAGCTGTCTTCTACTTTGAGCGCATGCCTTTTTATAGGGAAGAGAAAACGACCTACCGTGTATTTCGTAACTTGATTTTGAGTATTTGCTGAAATGGATCGTTATGTAATAACTAGAAACATTCAACTGTTTAGGGCGGGGAGGGTGGGGGGATTTTCGGGGGTTGCTGTTTTTCATTGCGTTTACATTTGGAGAGGGGTTGCGCCGTCATGATGCTCCTACCGGGGGGTCCCGCGGCTGCCACCCCCCACGTGGCTCATCCCATCCCGTCCCGCAGCTCCGGGCGGGCGAAGGCACCCACCTCCCCGGGGCAACCCCCTCTCCAGGGGCACCTTCCCGCACCCCACGGGTCTTCCTGCAGGGGCAAACCCAGGCGGTGGCTCTTGGGGAGCCACCAAGACACGGCTTTCAGGACAGAAGACATGGCCGGGAAGGGGAATTTTGGTCTCACCTCTTTGCCATCAGGTAGAAGGGCAAGGGCGGGTATTTTTCCGGTAATTCTTCCGTTTCTTGTTCTCTTTTTTTCCGGCTGGAACCTCTTTGCTCGTTGATGTGAGACTCCTGCAGCGCTGCTGCCCCGGGGGACTTTCTAGCTTCACTCCCTTCATCTGCATGGCGTTTAACTTTCTAGACGGTGCGTGTGTTGAAAAACAAAGAAACGAACAAAAACCCGCTTGTTTTGGACATTAAAAAAAAAAAAAAAAAAAAAAGG
>VXBH01006948.1:42425-57202 GCA_013400035.1 Rynchops niger | reverse complement strand
AGACCGCTGCTGTCACCGCTGTCACCCCAGCCCGGCACAGGCAGGGCGAGGGGCAGAGACCGCCCCTGTCCCCCCGGCCACCCCTCCCCGCCTACCACCCCCCGCCCGTGCCGGAGGGTCTTCCGAAAATCCTGCGAGAAAGCCCTGGGCTCTCCGGGAGAGCAACGGGACACGCTGGGAGGCCAAAGCATCACGAGTGGAGTTGGGGGTCCCCGTCTCCAGGGACATGGGGAGGGTGGCATCGGACCGCAGGCCACATTGCGGTGCAGGGTACGGATGCACCGCCGGTGCCGGGAGCAGGACGTGCTGCCACCAGCGAGTCCCACGTGTCCCCACGCACAGCCACACACAGCCTAGGGGACATGTCCTCTGGCTGTGCCACTGCCCCGGCACCTTTTGCCCTTGGTTTCCTCTCACCACCATCAGTTTTGCTCCCCACCACATCTCTGGTGGCCTCTGCTCCATCCTTCCCATCGCTCTGCAACGCCACCCTGCTTGACAGCAGCTGCTGCCCAGCAGGATCCCGGAATTACAGGGGGGTTTTGGGGAATGTGGCGTGACCCCATGTGGGTAGGAAAAGGTCAGAGACATGCAGAGACCGGAGCAGCTTACTCAGCCCAAGGCACCTCTGTCTCCATGCCATGGGAGGGTGTCAGGCTCTCCTGGTTGCTCTGGCACATTGTGTCCGGCAGTGACACGGTGAAATGCCCGAGCCTGTCACCTGCTCCATCATACCACGCAGACCCTCTGTGTGTCCCCCCCAGGGCCAACCCAGCACCCACAGCAATGGCTGGGCAACACCGTGACCTCTTTAGGCCTTCTGCTCAGTAAATAGTGTCAAGGTTAGAGCGAGGGATTCATTGGGGCCATAAATGTTTATGGCAGGCCCTCCCCGCTCCCCAGCCGCCACGGCTTGAACTTTCCATCAGCGACACTTTTATGGCCGGCCTCTAATGATTAACCTGGGGGCTAGCAGCCCAAGATGCTTTGCAGCCCAGTCATGCTGCCAGAGCCCCTGTTGCCCAGAGAAGCTGGGCCTGGGGGATCCCCATCATCCCCGAGGGCCGCAGCCACGGTGGGGGAAGGCGAGCAGGAGGTGGAAAGCCATCGGTGGTCCTGCAGGGAAAAGGAAAGGCAGAGCCAGCTGGGAAGGGAGCTCAGCATCCCTGGACACGGAGAGGTGGGCGGGCAGGGAGGGAAGGTGTCATAGCTGGCTCTGTGCTCTCAGAAGGGCAAAGGCAATAACTAAATCTCCCCAACCGTTAAGGAAAACCGCAGCCTTGTGCCAGCGTTTACCTTGGAAACTCAGCCCACAGTGCTGGACCCAGGGCTGCCGTGGCCCGTGGGGTTAACCGAGTGGACTGGGGCCACATGCATATTCCAGACATAAACCCTAATTTTCCTGGGTTTTTTGCTTTTACCTGACCAGGACAGGGATTTGCAGGACAAAGCCCAGGAGGGCCCCCCCTTGACATGCCCTTCTTGCATGCTGAGAACCCCCCAAATAAACCACAGAGAGGATGTGTCACACACCGCTTTTTAATGGCGAGCCGACAGCACACGGGAAGGCACACATGACACCGGGGTGATGGGGATTGGCAGTGTCGGGTCCGAACAGCCCCGTCCAGGAGCTCCCCAGCACCCCCCAGCAGTGTCGGCAGGAGATGGGGTCTCTGGGATATGGGCCCTGGGCTAAGTTACCCCAAAATCACACACAGGCACCAAAACCCAGCCCGCCGTGTTTCCCTGGGAAAAGCAGCACCCAGGGCTGGGGACAGCCCCGGGGGACAGACACGGGGTCCAGCTGGGACCTGCACGCATGGGTCACCCATCCCCTTCCCTTCCTTCAGCTCGCCCCAGCCCTGCCAGGCACTGCAGGGAAGCGCTGCCCCGACCCACTGAGGTCCCTGGGGGATGTACAAGCTTGGAAAGGCCCAAAAAGCTTTTTCTTTTTTTTTTTTTTTTTCCCCTAATTGTTTTAAAGTGCTTTAATTACTTGTTTACTAGATCAGATTTCTTTAGCAGGACACTGATTTGCGCTGGTTTTGCTGGAGTACCTCTGTGTGAGCAGGGCGCACCGATACACAGCATCCTCAGGGCATGGAGGATATTACAGCCCTTTGCCACGTGTGTTTATGGGTTATTGGAGTTAAATACACGAGCAGAGAAAAGACCAACGCAGGGGACCTCCTTCTCCTCCCCACCTCCTGCAGGCCGAGCATCCCTGCATCCTGAGCATCCCTGCGCAGGCAGGGCAGGGCTGGGACTGAGGGTGGCAGGGGGACGGCCCAGACACTCACACCAGACACTGTCACACGAACACACGGACTCGTCACACAGCTTGCCACACTGAACAGAAACATCTTGGGGGCACCGGGCTGGGCAGCAGCTCTGTCCTGGTGGGGCCAGGGCGATGGTGAGGAAGGCAGCAGGGTCAGCAGCTCCCCAAAGACACCCCCCCCAAGCCATCCTGAAGTGCCACTGTGCGACCTGTGCAAAAGGGGGTGATGAGCCTCCCCCCAGCCCACGGGGTGCCGGGTCCCCTCACATCATGGACTCCTCCTCTTCCTCCTCGATCTCCCGGTCCACCTCGATGGCTGTGTTCTCATAGCTGGTGATGCCTCCGTATTTCCGCATGTGGACCATCAGCGGCTTGGGGGACTGGCTGCCGGCCAGGCTCGCCACGTACATGCCAGTCCGGTTCTCCTCCAGCGACGGGCCCCAGTCCATGGCGGGCCGGCTGGCTTGCTGGACTCGCTGTGAGGGGACAGGCGGGGGGAGCACGGGCACCAGCACCCTCTCTGCTCCCCTCCCGGCAGGTCACCCACCCCTCCCGGGGGGCTGGAAGAGCCTCCCATGAGGATGGGATCAAGCCAGAAGCCTGTCCTGAAGCTTTTTGGGATGGCAGCTCTGTGTAAGTGCTGTGGGCTGGGGAGGTTATTGTGGTCTGCGGGTGCTGGTGGGGAGGGCTTGTGGGAGCTGGGGGCTAGTGTAGGGCTATGGCCCTGCAGTGCAGGGTTAGAGCCATCTGGGCAAGGGGTTAGCGTCAGCCAAGGGGGTTCCTGGCCATGCCACCGTGGCTGTGCTAAGACAGGTCATAGCCAGCCAGGGCTCCAGCCGCTGAGCTACTGCCTGGGGAGGGCAGCAAGCTCTGCTGCCTCTGCTTTTAACAGCCTGGGGCGAGCATCCAGGGCTGGGAAGGCTGTGAGCATCCAGCAGCTCCATAACCTGCCCCTGGGGAAAGCCTTTCAGCAGAGGGATCCTGCCTGTGCTGCCTGCACGGCCCGGTAGCTGCCTTCCTTGCTCTGTCATGGCTCCTGCAAAATGGGTGCAAAGTCCCACGTGTCCATGCCCGCCCCACGCTAGGGACAATGTACTTCCCCTCCAGGCAAGGCATAACAGGGACGTTCACAGGGCTGCCCCTTGGGAAGCAGCGTGACTCAGTGCCTGCCTGGCATCGCAGGAAGGGACACTGCTGGAAACGCCCTGGGACGTGCCATCTCTCACACCCCATGGGCAGCAAGGAGGGACGGAGACACACACCTCCAGGAGAAAGGGTGCAGAAATTTCTAGGATATGGGCTTGGCAGGGGATTGTGGTCATCCCTGTACATTTCTGAGGTTCTTCCCAGCAATGCAGGGCCCCAGCACCTCCTACCTCCCACAGTGTCCCTTCTTCTCGGAGCACAGCCACCGCCATGCCCACGGGAATCATCAGGCAGGAGAGGACTCCCATGAGGATGCCCAAGACCTCGGCCCAGGCAGGGAAGCGGTAGCTGCCGTACTCAGAGGGCTGGTACTTGACGATATTGTACACCAGCAGAGCCTGCGGGATGGGAAGAAAGAGAGGTCAGCCCAGAGCCCACTGAAGGTCTCATGCTCAAAAAAGGCCCAGGGTCCTCCCAGCAGAACCAAAATGGTCCCTGGGGCACCAGACATCAGCAGAGCAACTTCTTGCAAGGGGAGGTCATCCAGGGATGCTGGCACCACTGCAGCTCTCCAGCACCATCCCACACCTCAAGTGAGCAGTTACCATCATTGTTGCCGGGGACAGGACCATCCAGCAGGCTCTGAAGTAGGGCCCTGGTTTGAAGCCCAGCATCATGTGGATATCTCGACAGAACCTCTTCATGCCTGGAGGAGAGAGAGGGAGAGGGACTCAGAAGCCATGATCCCTCCCCAGAGCCAGGTGCCTGTACCAGGCGGCCCTGCACTGACCAAAAGTGGTGGTTTGCACCCTCTACAGCAAAGAAGTGTCTCCCCTCCCAGCTGGGAGATGCAGGAAGTGGGGCCCAGCTGGTGCTGTCTGAGGGACCAGGTTCAGCACCCCAAGTATCTCTGGAAAGGTGAAGCCAGTGATGGCCAAGAAGAAACAAGTGGTGGGAGCAGAGGTGTTTCACTTTCCATTGCAAGGCTGATGGCTCCCTCACCACTCCTTCTAAATCCCTCTCTTCATACAGACAGCCCACCCTTCCCCATGCCCCTATGAGGACAGACACCCTTACCATAGACACGTGTCACCACAAGACAGGTAGTGATCACCACCACCATGAGACCAAAGCCAGCGCTGTAGTCATCCAGTAGGACCAGCCAGTACATCCCACCCTGTGGAGGCAAAGCACAGTGGCCAGCATCCCTGCAACCAGCACCCCAATAAACCCCCTTATCCTCCCACTTTTGGGGATGCTTCAGCCCTTTGGGGCCATTGGGGAAGACAGTGGTCAGACACCCTCAGAAGACATTGTTCTCCTTATGGGGTTGGTTGCAGGGACAGGAATAACATCCTGTCTCTCCCTCTTGGACCTCACATCCTGAGGAAGCCCAGGCTTATCGATCGTCTCTCTTCCACCTTGTTAGCTGATGCGAATACATGTGCCTCTGCAAACTTAGCCCCTACTCTAAACCCTCCCTAAAATTAGGTACTAGCTGGTCCCCACGATGCACCCAGCCCCACACCCTTACCTCTGTTGTGAGGATGAGCCCCATCAGGAAGAGAGCAATGCAGATGACAGCTGAGAACGAAGCTTTCTTTGGCCGCAGATAGTAGGGAAATTCATCTGTCACTGCCGTAACGATGGTCTCCATAAAAGCAAACTGCACACAAAGGAGAAGAGGGTCCCCTGAGTCCCCTGGGCTTCCTGGGCACCACAGCTGGCTTGGTGGGCTCCGTCCTTACCTGGCTGTCCAGGCCCAAGGTTAACAGCATGAAGAAGAACAGGAAAGACCAGAATGGAGAAAGGGGGAGCATTGTCATGGCCTGAGGGTACACCACAAAAGCCAGGCCAGGACCTAGGGGAGGCAAAGGACAGCAGGGTGAAAAGGGGGGCGATAGCACTGGGCATGGGGGAGGGGAGAAGAGGAGAGGAGAGGAGAGGAGAGGAGAGGAACTTGGCAGGGATCTGCTGGGGCTCCTGCAAGTTGTGCAGGAGGCGTCCTGCAGCAGAGGGTGGAGAGGTGCAGAAGAACCAGCCTGGTCCTCACTCAGGTCTTTATTAGGCATCATTTGATGCTGCTCAAGGTTTGCACAGCAGGAACCAGTCTCCCCTGTTCCTTCCCCCTGGCCAGCTGAGCATACAGCTCCAGCCCACATGCTGACACCCTTGGATGACTTCCATCCTGGAAGGGATGCTCCTCCGTGCAGCCAGGCAGAGGGTGAAGGAGATAGGAGCTTCATTTGGCCTCACCTGCTTTTGCCACCTGGTCAACAGGGACCCCAAGCTCCTGGGACATGTAGCCCAAAACGGAGAAGATGGCAAACCCTGCCAGGATGCTGGTGATGGCATTGCCCAGGGTCACTATGAAGGTGTCCCTACAGAGGAGAAAGAAGGTGCTTGGAACATGTCCACTCCTTCCCACCCCACACCAGTGCATGATGGCATTGCCAGCCCTAGGTGCCACAGTAAGGTGACCCAGTATGATTCTCCTCCAGGACCTCTCTTGGCATGTGCTTTCCAGGGTCAAAAGGAGTGTATATCTAATGACATGGGTCTTTTTGTGGGGTTCCTCCTCAGCTTGCTTTCCCCAATGGAGGGAATCGGCTCAAATGTCCAACACCCAGACTCTCCTCTCTGCTGGTGACCTGCAACGGATGCTGGGGACAGGACAAACACGCATAACTAGCCTCAAATATCCTTAGCCTTCAGCACTTGCAGCCCAAAACTTCTGAACCAGACACTGTGTCTTGATGCTTAGGAGAATTTTCCTTTCCTCTGTCCCTCGTGAGCCTGTGCAAGCTGCCAGGTACCTGTAAGGTGCTCAGGCAAGGAACAGCGCTGGGTGACCATGTGCCACACCACGTGCTTCTGCTGGCTTTGAACCCACCAGCTGAGGTTTTCATGGCTCCCCCCAACCCATGATTTTAAGAGACAGCAGCTGGCTCCCACCTGTAGATATTCTGATGGAAGGTGTTGTACGAGGCGAAGGTGAGGAGGCCCCCAAAGCCTACCCCAAGGGAGTAGAAAATCTGCAGGGCTGCCTCAATCCACACCTGGGGGAAGGAAGCAGGTCTGAGGAGAGCAAAGGTTTGGAAATCTCCCCCTGAGGAAGAGGGAGTTGGAAATATGCTTCCCCAGAGCCCCCAGCACATCTTCTCCACCCCTCCAGTCATGGGGTCTTTGTCTTTCCTTGCTAACACTCATAGCGGGCCAGCTGGCTAGTGGAAGGGAGCATTTTAGAGCCGGCCTAGCATGGCATTAAGTGCACTTGTAAAACTGGGTGGTCTCTGCTACCAACACTGTTAACCCAAGGAAACTCCCTGCTCTGCATGCTGAGATTGCTTGAGAAAACCAGAACAGCCAAATCCACCACGGGCACCCATCATCACCTCCCAGCCCATCACAGGGACTGGGTTAATCCTGCACCCAGGGGAGGTGGTGAGCATGCCATCCCCTGCACGGACAGCCAAAAATGCAGGCACAGGGCTTGGCCAGGTGGGAAGAGTGATATTGTCATGGTTTGGGCTCAGGACAAAGTATAGGACAACTAGGACAAGTATAGACAAGGAGTGGAGCAAAGACAGATTGCTGAAAAGTCTGGGAGCAACCAAGAGAGAGGACTTTGGGTCAGGGCTTGTCCAGAAAAGGCACACAAGTAAAGGAACCATCTTTGCTACATGCTGGAGGTGGCAGGAGAAGGTTCATTTTTGTGCCTTGAACAAACTGCACAAGATCCTGCTCACCTTGGAAGACAGCAAGTGATCAAACTGGGGCGTGAGGTAAAACCGGATCCCCTTCCAGGCCCCCTCCAGGGTCACGCCACGAATGAGCAGCATCACCAGGATGAGGTATGGGAAGGTGGCGGTGAAGTACACGACCTGTGGGAGAGCAGAGCCAGCTGGGAGAGCCAGGAGCAAAAGCACAGCACAAGTGCTCCCCCGCAGTCCTGTCCCCACGGCGGGACACTGCATCCCCCAGCATCACCCAGCAGTGCTGGGGTCCTTGGGATGTAGCAGGGCCAGTGGTATCAGCCCTGCCAGCATCTGGCTGTGCAAGCCATCCCTGAAGTGGGTGGTGTCCAGATGATGTTGTTTATGGGTCTCCCTTTTCCAGATGTGCAGGCACTGGTGGGCATCACTGTAGGTTCCTCCAAAGAGACCGTCCAGCCCTTACCTTGCCAGAGGATTTGACTCCCTTTAGGATGCACAGGTAGACGATAGTCCAAGAAAGGAGCAGGCACAGACACAGGTTCCAGCGGATCCTCCCAGGATTCCCAATCCCAGAGCTCCCTTGGATGTGCAGGACGTACCGGCTAGGGAGAAAGGAGAACCAGCAGTGAGGGGCCACGGGCACCCCTTGCTTTCTTCCAAAAACCCTCTCTCGACCTAGCAATGCCTCTGCCGCAAAAAATAACCTTGTCAAAAATCCCAGCAATGAGAGAGCAACAAGGTGCTGGCAGCTATATTTTCCAGGGAAAGGGGAGCTGTTGGTGTGATTTCTCCACCATGCATGAAAGAGCCCAGAGGGGATGCCTGGCAGCTTGGGAGCAAATTCCCAGCAGTCCAGCCATGGGATGCATTTCAGCCTAACATCTCTCCAGGCCAGCAAAGCAGCGCTCGATCGTGGACACCTCCCACATCCCGGGGAACATGATCCCAATGCCTAAAGTGAGATATCCCTCACAGCTGACCCCAAGAGCTCATCACTGCACCCACAATGCCCACCATGGGTGTCCACCGTGCCACGAGCTGTGCAGAACAGACCTCCAACCCTCATCCCATCCCCATGCTCTCCCTGGTTGGATGCCAACCATGTCCCCACAGCCAGGTCAGGCTGACCTCTTTACCTCCAGTACTCCTCGCTGGGGCTGACAGTGTTGGTGATGTTGACGGGGAAGGTGGCGTTCCCCGCCTTGATGACATGGTGGTCCAGGCACAGGTCGGTGTTCCACCAGTTGCCGCAGTGCTGCCAGGGCAAGTCGCTTGTGAGGGATGCAAAGAGGTAGAAGAGAACGTAAGCAATGATCATATTGTAGTAAATGGCCACCAGGGAGACGATGAGGATCGTGCCCATGCCAACGCCTGGAGGAAGGAGAGGGTAAAGAAGGAGTGAGCCATCTCTCTGGAGTGGAGCACATCCAAAACCAGGGTCAGACACTGGATCTCAGCAGCCAAATGTTTAACCAGTCAGAGGTTCGCCTGGTGGTGGGGGGAGCCTCTTATTGCCATTATTCCCTCTGGACGTGCCTTCTCTGAATTGATGATCTATTGCATCATACAGATAATTTTAACCCAACTTAATGTTGAGAGTAAAAGTATTTGATTTGACCTTTCTTTTCAAATGCTTTATTCTTACCTTTGTCTTTAACAGTCATTGCTTAGCTTTGATGCTGTATTTTGTACATTAGCTGGCTTAATAATTTTCATACAATTTTTAGAGCTGGTCATGACACCCAGAGCCTCCAAAGACTGATAGATCTCATACATATCTTGCAGGTACTAAACCAGCTAACCCAGAAGTCCAGTCTGTTCCACCTTCCCCCAGGATTTAACCTTTGATTCTATAACAAGAACCGTGAGGACCACAGGACGATGCTGCTGGTCCGTGTCCTCATCAAGCAGCTCTTCCAGAGGCCCCGCAGAGGCTCTGGACTTCACTCACGCACCTTTAAAGAGAGGGCTTATCTTCCAGACAGCGAGCGGCCCCAGGCTGGAGAACTGGCCAAGCGACAGCTCCATGAAGAAGATGGGGATCCCGCAGATGGCCAGCATGATGAAGTAAGGAACCAGGAAAGCTCCTGCAAGAAGCAAGAAAAACACCCTAAAAGTAACATCTCTTCAGAGACACATCCCACCAGGCCAGCTCAGTGAGGGGGGGATGTGGCCACTCCAAAGGATGCTTGAGTACCTCCTCCATTGGTGTAAGCCCTGTAGGGGAACCTCCAGACGTTTCCGAGGCCCACGCAGTATCCGATGCAGGAGAGGAGGAAATCCAGCCGCCCCGTCCAGTTCCCTCTGTCTTCCGGGCACTCGGAACCCAGGTCCCCGTCCTGGCTGCTGGGACTCACCAGGAGCTCTGGTGTCACCGGCTGAAGGAGAGAGCAGGGGATGGGAGAGGGAAGACGAGGGCCAAGGGAATGAATAAAAAGGGGGGGGGAAGAGCAGGAGAGAGGGAAGGAGCATTGAGATCTCAGGTGTGAATTTGTGACCCCCAAAACCTTTGTCCCCTGGGGACACCCTGTCCCAGCAGCTCTGTCATCACCCCAGCCGATGGCGTCCTGCTCTGCTGCTGCACAAGGGAATGGGATAAATGAAATCCCACGTGGCCAGAGCTCTCCTGGCAAAGGCAGGATGGTCCCAGTTCACCCTGGGAGGCCAAGACCCCTCTTGCAACCCCAGTTTCCCAAAAAATCCTTGCAAGGGGCCATGATAAACTTTCCTGATCTCCTGCAGAGCATGGGCATGAGGACAGCAGGGGAAGAGCCACCACCGGCATTCCAGGCAGCAGGACACCCCAGCCCCATGTGCCTCTGCCATGCTGGGCACTCTCCTGCCGTTACATGCTCCGTGCGTTTTTCACGCTTTTTCAACTGCCAAAAGCCTACACTGCGGGGATTTAGCAACTTGCTCCCAGTTTTCCCTGCTGAGAGAGCTCCTTCCAGCTTCCCTCATCTGCCCTGGATCAGAGGCAGAGGCAGCTCTTCAGCGGGCAGGGGATTAACCTCCCCTCCCGCGAGAGGGAGGTGCGAGTCCTGCAGTACATTTAGGCAGGGCGGAGGGCTCCTCGGTGCTTGTGTGTGTGTGTTTACATCAGGTCTGCAATGAGATGTTTGGTCTACCCGAATTTCCCCAACCTCCTGGCCTTGGGAGACTGGGGAAAACTTCCTATCCCACCGGCAGTCACCAAAGCTGAAAGCCTCAGCCAGCAGCTGCTGGGCGAGATGCCATCGCAGATATCCCCTCGGCAAGGCTGGGCAGCAAAAAGGAGTGGGATGAGGATCCTGCCCCGGGATATATCAGGTTTGGCTGGTTTTGAGCCACAGAGACAGAAGGATGCTGGGGTTCCTGCTGACAAGCACCAGGACCAGGGTGGGAGGAGCTCATTTGGGAACCTTCCTTTCTTCCTGGGCTCTCAAAAGACAAAAGCAGCCAACTCCGTGTCCCTGAGTTCCTGCACTTACAGGGAACGAGCCCATGGGATGTGGCTGAGGGAGAGCAGCCTGGATTTGAAGGGATCAGGCAGAACGAGGTGTGGATCCCGCTGCATGCATGAGCAGCAGACCTCTGTCCCCTGGGAGATCAGAGCTCCCTGTCGCAGCCACCTGGGAAGGTGGCAGCCACCTCCTCTCCTCCTCCTCCTCTCCAGCCGGACCATAGGATGCTCCTGCTGCCGGTTCCCATGGAGACACGGAGCTGCGTTACCGATGGCGAAGGCTGCACGCTCCCACCCTTCGCAGGGTGCGCCCCACTCCTCCATCCACTGGCACCCCGGGGCTGCCAGCACGCTCTCGCCAAAGGCACCCAGCACGGCGGCAAACCCGTCCCCAGCCAGCGTGCAAACGCCTCGAGGGACAGGATGAGCCGGGGCAAACTCTTCCCAAGGGCAACCTGAAATGCACTAAACCCCACTACTAAAAGCCCATCCCCACTGGATGCCACCGTCACAAAGCCAAGAAGAAAAACCTTCAGAAACACAGGCTGAAAAGCCAAAATGTGACCCAAATATAATGCTGTTGCTATAAACCCGTTGCTACCTGGCAGCCCTCCTACTGCAATTGAGCACAGCTCTCCGGCTTAGCAGCTTCTCCAAACCATGGCCGTGCCTGCTAATTAACCCAGCGCACACAGCGGGCATGACCCGCACCAACCTGTGTTTGCAGGTGATGGCCAGGCTGCTCTGCAACATCCCTCCCAAAAGTTTCGTCTGCTAAAAACCTGCTTTTATTCCTATTCACAAAGGTCCCTGCTGGGTGGGGACAGGACCCATGGGGGGCCATCACAGTTTGGTCTTCCCAAAACAATAACGCTTCCCAGTCCATCACAGCATCTGGGGATCTCTCGCTTTGTATCACAGAAAAACAGCAAGGAGGGACGCTGGGAGATCATTAAATCCTCTTGCCTAATTCCTGCACGTCTGCCTGAATCCTAAACAGCTGCAAGAGGGCATCCGTGGAGCTGATGACCTCATGAAATGCAGGTGTCCATCCATCAGGTGTAGCATGGAAATCAACACAGAAGCAACAAGAACAAAAGAAAGGAACCAACCAGACCTTTTCCAAACTGTCCATGGCCTGGTCGCCATCCCGGTCACCCTCTTCAAAGTCCATGGGATGTAGTTTGTCACCTGTGTCTCAGTGATGACTGCCCCCCCTTATTAATATCTTTAGCTGGAGCTCTGCAGTTTAAATTTGGGGCCCCAGGGCAGAAAGCAGAGAGTGCTCAGGAGTCAGATAGACCCCAAGGATGGTGACATTGCAGTCCCCATCGGGCAGGCTGGGGAGGAACTGGCCAGGGATGCTGCTGGAAAACACACACAGAGGCTGCTCCATGACTATAATACCCCAAAAAGCCCCACATCATAGCCTTTCCAGAGAAATTACAGAAAGCCTGGCCTATTTTCCTGGCTTAAAATGAATTGCAAAGTGCACTATTTAAGGATTCCAGCCCAGCTCTGTCCCAAATAGCAGAGAAATGCACACCTCTCTCCTTCAGGCTGCTGGAAATCGCACGCGCTGGCTCGATTCCGGCACTTTTCTAGGATTAATGCTCCCTTTCAGCCTTTGTCATAACAGGAATTTTCTTTTTCGGCAGGAACCGAAGTTCTCAAGTGCTACGATATTGCTCTAGTGCTTTCCACCGTCAACTGCCATCTTTCAAACTGGGCTCCCGTCTCGCGGTTATAAACAGACGGGGACTAAGAGCTCCCTTGGCAACCGCGTCCTCTCTGAACACGGCATCACTTCCCATTATTCACCAGAAGATGCTCCCAAAGAAGTCAGCAAAGCAAAGGTCACTGAGAAGAAAAAAGCACTTTAGTCTCTGCCAAGATAAGAGCTGGCTTCCACAAGGAAATTGCCCTGTGCTAATTATTTTCTGTAAACCAATTTACTTAAACCAGCACAAAACTCGGCTGTATCCATGAAAAAATCCAGCCAGATTAAAGTTACTCTTTCATCATATTTTGTCTCCAGTCAAACTGGCATTGTGGGGTTATTTTGTCGGTGTTTTGTTTGTGGACCACAGCCTTCGGTTGGGAAAAATGCCACCCGACGCCAGATTGCTCCCCTGCGGATCCCAGCCGTGTGCGAGCACAGCGCCTCTGTAACGTGTGAGTCACTACCTCAGATTAGTTCGAATTGCTCGTTAATCTCTTCGAGAGGAAAAAAAGCAACAAACCAATTTACAGATTAATTGAAATGTAATATCACTTAGAAAGTGAAGCAAATGAAGCACCTCCATGGTGTGGAAGCGCCACTTGAAGGGTTGCGCTAACCCCGGTTTCCCCCAGCACATGCCAGAAGAGGCAGCAAGGGATGCTGGAGCTGGTTTGGGGGCTGGAGGTTGCTGAGGCTGAAGCAAACTCATTACAGCGATGTACAGAGCACAGGGAGCGTGCACAGCTGCAAACGTTTATGGCTTTTCATCCCCAAACCCTTGGAAAGGAAGGTTTGAGGCGGTTTGTGGCAGGCAGAGGAGGGCAGTGGCTCAGGCAGGAGGATGCGGGTTGGCAGCGTGCCTGGGTATGGAGAAGGGCAGCCCAAATCCTGGCTCCCACCACTGTCCTCCCTGGGCTTTAAGCCCATTTCTACCAAATAACCCCCGAAAGCAAACAAGCAAACAAATAAAAAACATCCACTCAGCTCTTCTGGAAATACTATAATATGCAAAAGCCAGCCTGAAATCCTTAGAGCCTGAGAAAGATCTTCTCTATTACAGAGGAATTTCCATATGTCTGAAACATGTCTGGTGAGAAGGCTTAAAAATCCCGGCTCACTGATGGGAAGCAGATCAAAAGGAGAGGGAGAGGAGGCTGTCGAGGTCCTGGGGTGGGCGCTGCAGCTGGGGCTGTGCAAACTCCATCAGCCACCAATGGCTCTGGGTAAGCCTGATGCCAGCATCGGACACGGCGGTCCCAAGGTGCCAGGTGGCTGCGAGCACCAGGTTCTCCATCTGGAGCTCAGCAAGAATATTTTGGGGTAATCAAGGCCAGCAGGGCCCTGAGCATCACTGCCAATGGGGAAAATAACTCGAAGACATCTGCTTTTTATTCCAGCTGATCGCTGTGGGACTAAATGAATTCCTGAATAAATGTTAAACAGGATCACCAGCAGCAGAGCAATTCTTTCAAATGTCTCAGCCTTTGGAAGGGAAAAAGACAACTTTTAATGGATCTTGCAGTCACAAAGTCATCTGAAAAAGCAATTTGTAGGAAAAAGGAGGAGAGTCAAGACCTGGGCAATGCCTCCAAACAAACATTGGAGAAAGGTAGGCAGCCCTGAGGTTGCCAGGCCCATCAGACAGCTGCTGGTTTTCACCAGGCCACTGCTGGCTTTGCTAAATCATGTCCCAATGTAGGAATTTTCCGGCAGGGATGAAACTCTCCTGGGTTATCATTCATCTGAAGGCTGGCACAGGTTGGGGTCACCCTGCCCCGTGGTTAGTGGCATGGCTTGGCAGAGGGTAGAGCCCGAGGGGTGGCTGCCTGGTATGCTCTGGGAAGGGGTGACCCACCATCAGCAGCAGTGTGTCCCCATGAGGGATCTGTGGCCACCAGCCTCTGCCACCCCACACCACCATGTCCCCATTGTGGGATGGGCATGAGAAGGGGCTTGGTCCCCAGCATGGGGGGAGACAGGGACCAGAGAGCCTGGTAAGGGCAAAGTGGCTGTGGAGGGGAGCCTAGGATAGAAAAACCCGAAAGCTGGGATTACAAAAGGTTTCCAGCAGGATATAAAAAGGGTTTCTGGCTCTGCCAGCTGCGAAAGGGTGCCAGGGGGCTTCAGGGTCCAGCACTACCCTGACCCCTTTAATTCCTATGGAGGAGGAGGCCATCCCAGATGCAGGTGGAGAAGCAGCTGCCCGGCTCCCTGTGCTCATCCCGGTGAGGGGTGTGGGGGGGAATCCCTCAGCACTCCCCGGGACCAGGCAGTCCCCGGGGTGGCGGGAGCAGCGTCCCCGGGGAGCCCCGTCGCGGGGAACCGGCTCTGCCCCCGGTGCCCACCCACAGCCGCCCGCCCAGACACAACACGAATCCTCGCCCGCAGCCCCCGCTCGCAGGGGTGGGATGGGAGAGAGCCCCCCACCAGCCGGAGCGGGCAGCAGGCAGCTCTGCCCGCAGCGCAGGG
>VXBH01006948.1:32025-42250 GCA_013400035.1 Rynchops niger | reverse complement strand
GGGGACGACAGGGGGAGCAGTGCTGGAGGAAAGGTTTCCCTGGAGTTGAGGATGGCTGCGTGCTGAGCAGGGAAGGAGGAGGGGACGGCTCTGGGCAGGCTGGAGAAGGGCTGTCTGTCAAACGCACCCCTGCCAGGGGGGTGTCCGGGACCTCAGCCCCCCCGCCGGGGCAGCGAGGAGGAATGGCTGCTGCCTTACTCATGCCATGAATGCGTCAGGTCTCCCTAGGGACGGACCTGACTTTGCAGGCATCCTGCCACTGGCCACCCCGCGGCTCCCACGTGCCCCAGGCAGTGGTGGCACCAGTGCGAGTGTAGATCCCAGATGTTCCCAACACCTTTCTGTTCGGCTCTGAGCTGATTTTCCTATGGCAGGACATGGCTGGAGCCTGAGCAGGTCAGAAGTGGCTTCTCCCTGTGCAACCCCAGCCCAGTCCCCAGCCCAGGGAAGGGGATGCTCAACAGCCGTCAGTCCCTTGGCATAGGACCAGTACATCCCGCCATCCTGGGGGCAAGAGCAATCCTGAGTCCATCATAACATCAGCCCAGTACTGGTACACATGTCACACCTCCAGGGTTCAGATGTCCCTGTTAAGTAAGCAGTGGGATTCTACAGCCTCTAAACTCAGGGAGATGTGGGATTTTCCCCATTATGCTCAGTCAAATCCCCATTGAGATGGCAGAGAGCTGATCTGTGGCTGCTTCTCCCACTTCCATGGTGGGAAATGTCCCCTGTGGGCCTGCAAGAGGGGACAACCCCACGTGCCCCAGGGCCAGTGTTGTACCAGGAGAGCTGCTGTCTGCCTCTGGACCCACAGTAATGCCTCTTTCCCTCAATAGTATCCTTTTGTCCTTCACTTTCTCCCTGAGCTGTGCCCAGTTCATCAGGGTGTGTGTGTCACTTTCTCTTGCAAATGCCCTGTGGTGCTCCAACCTGCCCCAGACTGGTCCCTAGCTGCTTTGCTCGGGTTTAAGGCTGAGCAGGCAGCACTGAGGACATGGAGGACAATGATAGGGTTGGTACCGAGAGGACCCAGCCTGCCCAACGTAAGAGCAAATCTCCCTGATACCATCGTGCTCCTATAGCCCTCCAAGCACTTCTGAAATTTTTCCTGGAAAGGAGATGGATCGTGAGCATAAAGACATGTTTCTGCAGAATCCAACGTGGTGAGGTGGCTCAGCGTTTGCACAGTGCTAACATTTACCTGGATTTCCCAGCGGGAAAGGAGGAAGGAGCAAACTATATAACCCAACAAACATCTTTTTTTCGCACACTCACAGCTTCCTCAAAAAAAAAAAAAAAAAAGGCTTTGGGAATTCACCCATCCAGGTTTTACTTGCCTTCAACTTCTCCCTCTGCCGGGATGCTGGAAGGGAATGCTGAGCCCGGAGCTGGCCAGGCTGGTGGCCAGGGGCCACGTTGGGCACTGTTCCAGCCTCACCCTTCCTGTTCAGGGCAGGGATGCTTTGTTTGCCTTTTGTTGCCTGCATGATCTGAATCACCCCACTGGGTTTTTCACTTGGGACCCACCTCAAGAGGAGCGTCTCATGGCCACCATCGTGGCACAGGAGGGGAGAGGCTGGTGCCATCTNAAGAATTTCCTCCTGATATCCAATCTCAATGTCTCCTCTTCCAGTTTGAGGCCGTTACCCCGTGTCCTATCATTACACTCCCTGATGAAGAGTCCCTCCTCATCCTTCCTGTAGCCCCCTTTAGGGCCTGGAAGGGGCTATAAGGTCTCCCCGGAGCCTTCTCTTCTCCAGGCTGAACAACCCCAACTCTCTCAGCCTGTCCTCACAGCACAGGTGCTCCAGCCCTTGGATCATCTTTGTGGCCCTCTGCTGGACCCGTTCCAACAGGTCCGTGTCCTTCTCTAGGTGGACTTCAAGCCCCTGACTTTTTGTCTCTGGGGCAGTGTTTACCAGCAGAGACATCCAGGGCTAACACGTCCCTGAAATATTCACGTTGATAGCACTGCTGGTGGGATGCTTTGTGTCTGGAGATCCCTTTTCTGGCTTAGCTGGTGCTGCTCTGGTAGCACCATCAGCTCTCCATCTCCTGGGACCACCCAGGAGTGGACATTCTACCGCAGGCATTTGGGGTCCTGCTCCAGCATCTCATTGCAGAGCTGGCTTGAGTCTGGCATCACCCTGGGGCTGGCAAGAGATGTACCTGGTGGAACAGCACCCACCAGAGGCAGTAGGAGCTGGAGAGGTGTTCCCATGAGGAGCAGCACAGTCCAGAGATGCCAGAAAACCCAGGAGAGCTCAGGTGGAGGACAGCGGTGTTGCACAGCTGTCCCTGTGCCCTGATGCCCAAGGGCCCAGCACTAGGGTGCACACATGGGGCTTGCAACCATTTTCTATCAAGTTTTGCCTTCTCCCACCCCACCCCTGAGCCCCCCTTGGGACATTAAGTAAACCTTTCCCTTCCTGTAGGCTGAAGCACGGGCTTAACGGGGTGGTAGGGCTGCAGGAAAGCAAACACGTGGTTCTCCATCCCGATGCAGTGCCCGACAGGCATTCGCCATTGGTGGGAGAAGAGAGGGCAGCACTCAGGCTGGGGAAACACCCTGGCCCCCCCTGCTCAGGCACCCACCCGCATCCCAGCGTCAGCCGCCCGGGAAGAGGCGAGAAGGTGTCTGACAGCAAGATGGGACCGTGCCCAGATCCACTGCGCAAGACACAAGGAAGGCGACAACGGCAGCGGCGCTCCAGTTAGTCACCGCTGGGAAGTGTGCCATGCCGGAGGCTGCTGGCAGGCTGGCGGCGTTTTTGGCCACCTGGTGTGTGTGGCCTTATTTTGATGATGGTTTCAAGATTTCTCCGAGGAGGGGTGCAGCCGGGCAGCAGGAGCCGGTGGGAAGCACAGAGGAAGGAACAGGAAGAAACTGTGGGGGCTTGTTGGGGTCAGGGTCCCCTAACCATGGGTCCAGGCTGTCCCCATAAGGACCAGGCTCCACGTGGGGCTGTGGGACTCAAGAGGCAGCTGCTGCAGGTGCTAGAACTGGATGCCTGTCACCTGCTGGGGGTGCAACCGTCAAGGTGACACATGTCCAGGAGGTTTGGACCAAAGGTCCCAAAGCTGGTGGGGACATAGGGTCCACCAGCCCCTTTCCTGGCACAGGGGGGACCCGACAGGGCTCACCCATCCCTGCCCAAACGACGACTGGAGGGAGGCAGGGGAGGACACGGGAGCGGGGACGCAGCAGATGCATTTCGTCACCCGACCAAGGGGCGTGTGTGTGTGTTGGGGGAAGGGGTGGCTGGGCGTGTGGGCACATTTATTGCCTCTTCCCGCCAGCACCGGCTCCCTGTGCACACACGGGCGGCAGGGACCCAAGGGCACAGCCCACGGCTCGCTGGACTTTTACCCTGCTGTGCAAACAGGCAGGCGCCAGATTAGGGTATCAGTTGGAATTTCATCCTGTCAACGGCACCCGCAGCCTCTCTGGGTGGGCCGCGGAGCATCTTCCCTCCAGCCTGGCCCTGTGCCCACCCATGGGCACCCCAGTGGAGCGAGGGAATTTGGGTGATGCACATTTCATCCCCCTCCAGGACTCTGTTCCTCTTTGAGCTTCCCCCTTGAGCAAGACCTTGCAGGTGATGGTCATGCCCGGGGCTTGGCTGCCACCACCACATCCCCTGCCAGGGCAGGATCCCACCAGCCAGTCCACACGTGGCGATGACAAAATTGGATGTCAAAGGCAGGATAATTCCCAGCAAGGGAGGAGGATGCATGTGGAAAAGCCAGCCCCTGGCTATGGGGACCGCACTGGAGCCTCCACACAGAAGCGGACCCCTGTTTCCCCAGTCCAGCCCAGCTCTTTGGGCAGGTGGTCTGTCCAGTCCCAACCCTTTTCCCATACGGCACTAGCTCCGTTCCCCTTGCCTCCCCCAGCCTGCTTTAGCTCCTGATGCCTCACGTGCCCTTGCAGGGTTGTAGGGAGGTGGTGGTCCCACGCCGCGGGCAGCCCAGGCACCGTGCAGGTGAGCGCGGGGTCACCAGGGTGCAGCAGTAGGTGCAGCCGCGGTTGCAATGTCAGGAAAAAACCTTTTGCTCTGTCACTCTCTCTACAGTGCCACCTCATACTGCCCCTGCTCCTCCATCTCCTCCACCCATAAGAACTTTATTCTGCGTTAGGTGTCTCTCCATAGCTACCTGCCCTGCCCGGGCACCTTGGCACACACATTCCTGCCTTATTCCAGGCAACACATGACACATTTGGGGCTTGAGGAGCCGTTTTGAGCTCGGATTCAAGGGCAGCCCCTTGCACGGTGCGCTGCAGGACTGGGGGGATGTGGCTGGGATAGAGAGAGGAGAGCATCGGGCACCAGTGCCAGCTGTCCCAGGCACTATCTCACATCCTCATTCTCTGTTTGCTCTTCTTGGACAAGGAGGATATTCAGCCCGTCAACAGCCATAAAACAAGATTAGAGGCCAGGAGGCGCCAATGGGAGGTGGCCACGTCCGTGGGCAGCTGGCCTTGTTCTTTGGCCTCCGCCAGCCCAAGCCCAGCCTCACCCTTTTCCCGGCGGCCCCGGGGCTGTGCGTTTGCAGCCATCGGGTCGCCTGGCACGGCCAGCCCTCTCCGTGGCAAAGGCTGTGCCACCCCCAGCAATGCCCCTGTGGGATGGGCACACCGCATGCCACAGGGACAAGACTGCTGCGTCGAGACGTCCATCTGCACTGGTTTTGGTGGGGCTGGTCAGGAGCCCTCGTTCCCAGCCCCGGACACACTTGGGAGCATCAGCACTGGTGCAACCCCAGAGCCGGCATCCCTCCTCTGCCGCAGCACCCCCGGGCCTGGAGGAGACAGCAACAAACCAGTGGCGCGCGGGATTCCTGCTCGCTTTTATTTTCACTGATGCCTAAAAAATAAAAAGGAAAACCAGTTCTGCCTTATATACACTAAAACTGAGCCAAAGTCCTGAGCCAATGCAAACATTCTTCTTCACCACTGAGCGCAGCTGGCGGCGGTGGCCAAGGGAGGTGTCAGTGGTCCCTGCAGGAGGAAAACCCAAATCCTAGGAGACCTGCAGCAGGGTGACGGGCACAGTGGGGTGGCACAAACTTGTAAAAGCCAGAGCATGCCTGGGCACCTTGTTTTCTGGGCCATGGGGGGCTGGGAGTGGACAGGGAGGCCGAGGAATGCGATGCATTGTGATGTCGGGGGCGATGTGAGGGCTCGACCGGGTGCTCTGCAGGCAGTGGGGGACATGTCTGCTGCTCCACCTTTCTGGAACTCAGAGAAATTAAGCTGGGAAAGGCCATGCGAGCTGCCACGTGAGGCCTGTGCACCTTCGTTCCTGTCTTGGTCTTGGGAAGCCACAGCCCAGGAGTACCCGGTGCAGCCCCGAGCAGGAGCCGCAGACCCTCCAGTGTCCCAGCTGTGCCCTGCTGGCCTTTGGGGCATCGAAAACCCAGGCCAATAAAGTAGTCAGGATTCAGCAGGTCAAAGGGATGTTTCAGCTGCAGTTCACCAGCAGGAAAAGAGGGGTACCAGTTACTGGCCTAGGGCACACAGCAGGCGATAGGTGATGCAGTGCATGGAGGAGTGCAGAGACGGAGACCAAAACCTGAAGTCCTTTGGGATTTCAAGAAAATAGGAAAAACCCACTCCTCTGTCTTTCTGGAAACCAATTCTCCATCGCCTAAAACCAGGGAATATTCCAGCCCCTCCACTGCCTGACACAGCCCTTGTCCGCCCTGGCACTAGCTCTCGGTGCCTGCGGTGGCTGCACTCCCTTGGAGCAGCACCACAAAGCTCTCCCCGTATCGGCCCTTCTGGACGGCCTGCGGCTGGTTCTTGCACCCCGTTCCAATGACAAACCGTCTTGTTCTCCTCCCCTTCCCCACTGGAAGGTGGTCTCAGGGTTCAGCAGGGTGGTACATCTCCAGCACGCCTGCACCCATCTCCTCTCCTCTCCCTGAGCTCCAGGTGGAGGATGGCTGCAGTGCTGCTTTGCCACGGCACAGCGTGGGGCATGGGAGCTGCTGGACATGTCTCTGCATGGCTCTTTGAGGCTGCAGGGGCAGACTTGGGGACGCAGGAGCCGGCACTGCCGGGGTGGCTGGGGGACATGGGTGGGGACGTGAAGGGACTCTTGCCAAGGGCGTGCTCCAGCTCGCCACCATCACCAGGGTCCCAGCCAAGGGTCCTGCCTGGCTCCCACAGTCCACATCACTCTGCCTTCAGCACCCCCCTTCCTGGCACAGCAGACCCAGGAGACCAGCTCAGTGGAATTTTGTTTTGCCCTGAATCCAGACAAGTCTTTTTTCTAGTTCAGTCTTGTTCAAACTGCCCCAAAAGCACCAGGACCTGGAGCGCCAGAAGGACCGAAGGAAGCATCCTACCAGCTCCACCTGAAGCACTGTAGGAAAGCCATCCTCCACCACCCCCACCCTCCCCATCCTTCTGCTGACATTAGGACCTTACTTTGGGCTACAAATACCAGAGACCAGACCGGTGCATGTTTCCTACAGGAGAGCAATACTACCTAACCTATGGTTGTCTAGGAGACAGCCCACCAGCCCCTTGGGAGGGTCCGGGTGCCACCTCGCCCAGCATACTGGCCACCCCGTTGGTTCAGCCAGGGACCATTGTGTCTTTGGGAAGGGGCTGTCACTCTTCAGAGCACACGGACCGGCTGGGCTCTGCTACATAGTGCTTATCTCTTGGTGTCTGTAGCTGGTGAAGGGGGTTAAGGCATGAATTCCTCCTTGACAGTCAGTGGAGACGAGGAGACGAGGTTCGGGGCACTGCTGCTGCAGAGGCCTCCGATGGGTCCCGGTGTGCCGATGGCCGGCGGGGTCGGTGTGGTGGTGCTGGTGGGCTGGCTTTGCTGCTGCATCTTCTTTTTGTTCACCTTCCTCTCCTTCGCCCTCCGATTTTGAAACCAGATTTTCACCTGCAGAAACACAAAGATGGCGATGCAGAGGTGGGGGCAGATGCAGCCAAGGATGATGACCCTTGGGGTTCCCCGGGGGCATCCTGGAGTTTGGAAGGGAAGGCAGAGATGCGGAGCAAGGTGGGACTACTACTACCTGCTTGGGCTGCAGCCCTTTTGCTCCTCAGCCCCATCTCCACCCAGGACATGGGTTATCCTGGGACACTGTGGCACTGACCTGTCGTTCGGTGAGCCCAAGGGCAGCGGCCAGCTCGGCCTTGCGGCGGATGGTGATGTAGCGGCTGTAGTGAAACTCCTTCTCCAGCTCCAGACGCTGGTGGTCCGTGTACACCACCCGGTACTTGTCTTTTGTCCTGGTCTTGCCTGGCAGAGAGAGCAGAGATGGGGTGAGACAAGAGGGGACAGAAGGGAAGGGTAGGAGCATCACTGAGGACGTGGGTGAGCTACAGACACCCGTGGAGAGCTCAGGATAAACATGGCAATGCCCTGGGGATCAGTGGAAAAGAGAGTTGTGAGAGCCATGCTGGATTTGATGCTCACCCTGGGTAGCACCAGGGTGTTTTTCCATGTTGGAAAGCACCTAGGCATTGGGGAAATTGCTTGGTGGAAAGCGGAGAAGGGATTCAGGGCCATCCTGAGAAGATGGACTATAAATCCCACATGCCATCACACACCATCCCCAAGAGGAGCAGAGCTGCAAGCCCTGCGGTGGGCTGAGGACAAGCTACCTGCAAAAATGCAGCCCGGGAGGGCTGAGGGAAGCCCAGCTCTTTGCCAGGAAGCCCAAACCCAAGGTGCCATCACTCGAAGGCACACAGATCAGGACAGAGTAAAGAGGGAAAACCCAGGAATGTCAGCATTTCTCTGACACCAAGAGGGTAATTTTCCTCCTCCCAATACCGAGCTCAGGTGGAAGGCAGCAGCTGATTCTTCTGGTCCAGTCTTTAAAGACGTACTGAAGAAAGCCCACAAGGCACACAAGCACTCCCGGGGACCGGAGCTGTGGGCCAGTCGTGTTTGACCGAAGCCAGCCTGAATCTCTCCTTGGGGCCCCTGAAATACCGAAAGAGCTTGGGGCGATGGAACCCCACCTCTCCTTTGTGCAGGAGGCAGCACCTGCCACTTTCTAGCAGAAAAATACGGTCAGAAATAGCCCGGCCGCCTTCTCCGTTAGCTCCTGCGTTAAATCACTACATGCAGGGCAACCTGCAGAGCAAGAGAAAACGGCTTCAACTCTGCCTGGGCCAGGGGCCGCGGCGGCTGCGGGTGGCACTTGGAGGAAGGGTGCTGATGCCCAGCAGTTTGCTGACAAGTCCCTGGTGTTTTCCTCTGCAGAAGAGCCCATGGGCAGGGAATAAACACAGCTGTGAGTATTTGCTTCTCCACCCGAAATAACAAAATCCTGTTCCAGGGCGTCAGGAAGGATGGAGACGTGCTCTCAGCTGAGCAGCCACTGTCCTTCCAACTGGGAACCCGGCCATTTGTTTGCCTAGCAGACACGTTCGCCCATCTTCTCCAGCATTTCTGCTGCTGAGAGCAGTGCTTCCATGGGAATGGCCAGGAGCAAGCCCAGAACAGCTCCATGGATTTCCCCAGGGCTGCTCTGGGTGTAACAGCCTGGACAAGATACTGCCCATCGCTGCTGCGGATGAGCAGGGAGGGATTTCTAGTGACCCAGCAACCCTCCTAACCTCACTTGCATCCTCCTTCCCCCAGGAAAGGGTGTCTTTGTGCGCCTGCTGTCCTGTTCATCCGTTCCCCCTAACGTGTCCTTGGCATATCCGTCAGTTTGGGCCAAATCTGATTTACATCTGGACATCTTAGCAATATTATTAAATTCTGACCACCCTAGTGGAAGCTGGAGTTTGGATGGCACAGAGCAAAACTATGCTTCAGAGACTCCACGGTGGACTCAACCCTAATCAGACATCAGAGAATCTCCACACAGCAAAACCCCAACCCCCAGGACTGCAAATCTGTTTCTCAACCAACTCAATTTTATTTTTAAGGGTGTCTTTCCCCTGCTTCCCCATTGCAAGGAGATGGGGACTTTTTAAAGACATTTTAAGCCACCTCTGATGCTGAAACGTAAATGTGAAAGAGCATCAGAGGCAGGACAACCCCCAGTCGTGGTACGCTGTGAGTGGCTGTGAGTGGGAGAGGGGCTCCCCTGGGGTCATTCCCCACACAGCATCCCATGGGATACCAAAAAGCAGCTGGTTTTTTACTAAATAAGCAAAAGCCGGCAAAAGTTCAACTCTTGCCATTGGCCTCTGAGCAAACCGCGTGTGGAAGCGCACGAGTGTGTGTGCACCCCTGGGTACACATAGGAGCTGCGTGGGCACGGGAGGTGTCTCCTCCTGCTGAGACTTGACCTCAACATTCCTGAGCGCAAAAGCAGCAGCCCTGCAATTCAAGTTAGCACCCGATTTCCCTGACCATGTCACTCTTGGTGTCCTCCTGCCACTGCTCCTGGAAGCAGGCGCGGGCACGGACTCAGCTTGTGAGCAGGATGATGCCAGGGGCTGGCCGGGATGGCCGAGGGTCCCAGCGCGGTCCCCAGGCAGCACCAAAGGGAGGAAGGCGGGAGTACAGCCATGTGTAGGAACCAAATCTCCCAGCACCAAGGCTGGGCTTTAGCCACTGACTCATATTTGAGGGATGTGACAAATTCAGCCACCACTTCAGAGAGCGGGGAGGCCAGGTCATCCTGGGGCTGTTTGGAAGCGAACACGTAGTCTTTCCTCACCACCGCCGAGAGCAAACCTGCCCCTGGCCACACGGGGTGACTCTCCGGGCAAAAAACAGGGTGAAAAAGGTAATTTGATTGAGCAAGACGTGTGCAGAGATGTCTGCAGACGCGTGGCTGAAACACAGCAGCATGGCCGGCTGTTTGTCTCCTCTTGGGCACATATTGTGTTGGCTCGAAGCAAAACTGACCGCGCCACAGTGTGGGGCTGGAGCGATGCCGGGGGCACCCGTCCCACGTGGGACCCCATGCTGTCCCCCCGCTCTCCTACAGGACCCCCCTGCTTCCCGTGGGTCGCTGCCTCCTCTCGCTGCCCCGCAGGGGAAGGGTTCGTCCGCGTGAGAAAGGTCTTCTGCATCCCGGCCCAGGAGGCACCTGTGCTGAACTTGCAAACACAGCAATTCCCAAGGAGTTACAGAATAAACCGGAGGCGCCGGCGGAGATTTACGCGGGGTTTAGCATCTCCGTGAGAAACCGGGATCCCTCTGTCTGCTCCAGGCTCAGGGACTCCTACAAGTTTATTTCTTTCTCATAGAAATTTATCTTTTTTTTTTTTTTTTTTTTT
>VXBH01006948.1:5316-32004 GCA_013400035.1 Rynchops niger | reverse complement strand
TTCATCTGAAAGCAAAAACCTTTCTGAAGAGATAATGACTTAAAAATTACCTTAGTTGCAATATTGCTATTTGAATACCGCTGCTTGGAGAAAAAAAACAGCTAGAGAGCAAAGGAATTGACAGATAAAGTAAAAAAAAAATAAATTGAAGAATAAAGAAATAAGGCGGTTTGTGACTACCACGTATGCCATGAATTTCAGCAGGAATTATTTCCTGCTGCAGCTGTAAATAGATCCATCACAGCTTGTTCTTTGTTATTCCCTCTTCACCGCTCATCCCTGATAAAGCTTTTGCTTTGCCTCGGGCCCGGCGGATACGTGGCTGTGCTGGGTGAGCCGTCGCTGTGCCAGCTGGGCACCAGTCTCTCGCTGCCCAGTACGAGGTAGCAAAGACCCAAAGCAGAGGGCTCACAACCCAGCCGGAGCTGGGAAGTTATTCATCTCGACTAATTGCTGGTTTCGGCAATCTCTGCCGAATTCGGGGACGTGTTGTGGGTGATTCACAAGGAAAAGAAAAGGGTTTGCAAGAAATACTATTGACGATGAATAATTCAACTCCCTTGAATATGAATGCTGAGTTACACCTAACTCTCTCCTGGAGACTTTTTATGGCTCTGTGAAAGGAAAGAGGAAATTTGGGATGAGCCAGACCAGCTCCTTACGGGAAGCCCTTGTACCTATGGGGAAACCCTGACTCTGCAGCAGGGAGCATGGCTGAGCAGAGGGATGGATCTGCTCCCGCACTTCCAGTGAAGCACATCAGAGGCGGATCGGGCTGTCCTGCGGCTGGGATAGCCCGGAGCTGCTGCTGCTGCAGCAGAAGGGAGCACCGACGGGATGCATGGGATAAAAAGGGAGTGCTGGTGATGCCTCCTAGTCCCTTCCAGCCTTGCTATGCATTTAAAGTCCCTTCTGCTTGTCCCCAAAAGACCAGGCGAATGAACTGCTGGGGCAGCCAAATGGAGCCATTCACAGGGCCAGTGGGAATAGTTTCGGCTTTGGGATCAAGGAAGGGCCAATGGCTGCGTGGGGAGAGGGTATCGTTACCACTGTTAATGTATAACCCTAATAGCACTCACCTGAGCCATGATTAGATAAGGGAATAGCTTTAATGTGCTGTGCAAACCCCAAAGGACGCACTCCTGAGTGTACATGCACACGCACTCGCACACATGCAGGAGGATGGGGTCCCGACCCCCAGCCCGGATCTGATCCCCACGGCAGCTCTGTCCTGAGATGGGGATGCTGGAGCTCCTGCCCTGGACCGGGTCAGGAGCCTGGCAGGGGAAGGGAAAATCAAACCAGATCCCTGGCTCTGCACCCTCATGGCCATGGCAGGGGCTGCCAGGGAGGAGATAATTCACCCTCTCCAGCCCTGGTCTGCCCAAAGGATGGCTTTCAATAAGGACCTGTGCCCCAAACACCCGACAGATAGATAATATGGGGTATTTTGAGGCTCTTGTCGAGCAGCTCTAAGAACAGCTGGGAAGAAGGTGGTCCAAACCAGGGAGGAAAGAATCTGCAGGGTGGCAGCAGCACCCTGGGAGGAGGCTGGAAGTAGTGAAAGAGCAAGAGCTGGCATGGTTTTTTTGGAGTCCTCTTTTCCCGAGTCCTACAGAACAATGTAGCCAGCCCGATGTGCCCGGCACAGCTAAGAGGGGATAAGGCCAGCTCCAAATGGAGCATCCCCATCTGCAGGACACAGCCCTCCCATCTGCGGCGGCAGCAGCACGGCTGGCAGCAGCGAGGAGCACAAACCTGCGTGGTTTCCTAAAGGTCTGCATTTCACAGGTCAACGTGGCTCCAAATTGCAGCAGCCGCAAACCCCTGGCTCCGTGGGAAGCCGCCACGCAGCCATCAGGGCTCCGATCAGGGCAGCGGGGGTACAGCAGCCCTGAGCCGCTGAGATGAGAGCCACCGCAGAGGTCCCCCAGGCCCAGGGACACGGGTGCCTTGCACCCTGCTTTGCACAGGAGGCACTGGCGTGGGGGACGGCGGCGTTGCTGCCAGGCTGGCTGGCCCCACAGCTGCTCGGCGGTTCCTCGCATCACCGCCATGGAAAGCCTGGGCAATGTGCTCCCGGGGCAGCCCTGCACAGCATCACCTTCCTGGCGATGCTCTGGCTGTGCCCTGGCTCCATCTGTACGGTCCTCGTCTGCCTGTCTGTCTGCACGGCGTGCGTTTCCACACCATCTGATGGCACTACAATATTATACTGCTGAAAAACACCAGGTGTGAATGTCCCATCACCGGTGAGCACCAGGGAAAGGACTTGTCCGCACTGGAGTGAAAGTGCAGCAAGACAGGGTGCAAGGCTGTCCCCCCAGGGTGGGTGCTTTCTCTCCGTGATAAAGTTGCTTTGTTCTGAATGAGCAGCATCTGCTTGCAAAGAGGATAAAATCCTCTCATCCCAGAAGAATTGGTGTTCTATCAGGATTTGCCATTCCTCCCCTGGGAAAGCATCAAGGAAAACTTCCCCCCACCCCCAGCGTAGCTTAGGCAATGCTAGGGGTGGAGACACTGAGGCACAGAAGCAGTTTCAAACCATAGTGGAGTCCCAGGGTCAGTGCTGTGGGCTCTGATTGCTGGTGGGACTCCATAGGCAGCGTAACCCCTGGTCCTTCTGCAGCTCCATGGGGGGCAATCCCTCTCCCACGGCAGAGAGGGGGGCGGCCGGCAGAGTGATGCCCCATGGCAGAGACCCCAGGCCTGGGAGATGGCTGGGGTCAGCTCCTAACGCTCAGGAACCTCCAGGCTGGCTGGAGTCACCCTCATCTGGCAGCCAGATGTGCTCCAGCTGCCGCTGCGTGGAGGGGTCCATGCTCCCTCTGCTGAGCAGAGGCAACGGCAGCCGCGCCGCGCAGCGGTGACGCTGGCGCTCGGGACAGACAGCCCAGCTCATTTCACTGGCCCTAAATCTACTGAAAATGGGAATCCCAAAGTCTGCACCGACAGCGGCAGGGGCTGAGTCTCCCCCGAGCACCCCCCCTCTCCCCCCCCTGCCCCACACTCACTTGCTCCCCCCCTTTCCCCTCCAGCTCCAGCAGCTCCCAAAGCACACAAGCTCCTCTGTGGCTGGGGATGAGGGGTAAACCCGAGCCCCCCACCCTCCTTGAGTGCTGGGAACCAGCGGGTCAGGATTTTCACGAGCCTTCCCCTTCCCGTGCATGCTTCAATATCGTCAGCATTTTTTCCTCTGCCGCAGGAAGCAGAGGAGTGATGGATGGGACGACCGGTGTGGGGCGAAGGACCAGAGCCATGTGGCTTTCTTCACCTCCGCCAGCAAGAAACAAATCCCTCCGGAGGACAATCCTTCCTGAGATCCCTGCCTGAGATCATTCCTCTGCCAAAGGGCATTGGATTTCGGCAACTGTCGGGTGTCCAAAACTGGGTGAGAGGAATCACCCCCACCCAGTACATATTTAATGTCTCTGAACTGCGGAGGGAGGGGATGCTGGATGAATCCTCACCCGATGGACCTGCCAAGGCTCCCCCGAGCTCCACTCTGGGTCGGAGAAATGGGCATTTCAGAGCTGCTGGGCTGAAGGCAGGACTCTGAGGGTGGGCACTGTGTGCCCCTCTGAGGACCCCAGCAACCCTCCTGACCCCAGGGTAGCTCCTTGCACGGTTCTTCTCCTGACCTGACCCAACCTGGGGGTTTCTTCCTGGTGCCAAAGATGTCAGAGCAAACAGCAACGCTCCCGTGGTCGCCCCACCAGCAATAAAACCTGATCCGGCTTGATACGTCGTGCACTGGAAATGTTTCACTTGCAAAATAACACCACTTGTCCTTGGTGGCTTTCTAGTCTCCTGCACACAGAGGATGTGGCTCTGTGTTTCCAAGAAAAGCTTTAAGTATGAGTATGGCTGGGGGTTGCTTGCCCAGGGGTTATGAGGTTGGCAGAGCTGGGAGGCAGAAACGGGGCTCGGTGCATGGCACAGCCACGCAGGACAGCCCGGCTGCCAGGAATGGGCAGAAACATCCTGGGAAGAGCCGGATCCGGAGAGCACAGACCGGTGCGCCGGAGCACAGGCTGGCCCCGGCTGGGCTCCACGCTGCCGTCACAGCGAGACAGGGTCAGATCTGCACCCACACCCATGGGCGACAGCACCCCTCCTGCAAGCCTCATCTTCCTCCCAGGAGGTGTAAAACCCGAGGGGATGAGGAGCAGGTTGCCGGCGGTTGCAGCGAGCCATCAATTTCCGATCACAACCCCGTGTTCTCGGACACGACAGGAGATGCTTCAACCCCGGGGACAGCAGCCTGAGGCTGGGCTTTGGGGGCAAGCATTTCCCAGCCCTGCAGCGATTCAACCCTTTATTTTGGCAACTGGCAGATTCCTTCAGCTGCTCCTGAGCCGAGCACCACCAAGCCGGGCTCCTGTGCGGGGTCAAAGACCACACCAGTGCGGGAGGGCGAGGAGTGCTGGGGTGGCACAAAACCACACAGAATCACAGAATGGTTCAGGCTCTTCGGGGCAGGGATGCTTTGTTTGCCTTTTGTTGCCTGCATGATATGAATCACCCCACTGGGTTTTTCACTTGGGACCCACTTAGAGAGGAGCGTCTCATGGCCACCATCGTGGCACAGGAGGGGAGAGGCTGGTGCCATCTTGCTACAGCTGCCCCAGCCCTGTGTCACCAGCATGGACTGAGCCCTGCACACACAGAATCACAGAATGGTTCGGGTTGGAAGGGAACTTAAAGATCATCTAGTTCCACCCCCCTGCCCTGGGCAGGGACACCTCCCACCAGACCAGGTTGCTCCAAGCCCCATCCAGCCTGGCCTTGAACCCCTCCAGGGATGGGGCAGCCACAGCTCCTCTGGGCAACCTGGGCCAGGGGCTCACCGCCCTCACAGTAAAGAATTTCTTCCTGATATCCAATATAAATCTCCCATCTTCCAGTTTGAGGCCGTTACCCCGTGTCCTATCATTACACTCCCCGATAAGGAGTCCCTCCCCATCCTGGCACATAGGCTGGCCAGCGCACGAGGGCTGGAAACGGCCCATTTCAGAGCATCGCCTTCATGCCAGCCCCACGGCACTGAGCCCGGATCCAACCCATCCTGGCTGGATTTGGCCCGGCTGTGGCAGGAGGAGGAGGACGGCACGGTGTTGGTGGTGCCAGCTGGGCACCGGGACTCCTCTCCCCCTTCACAGCCCCACAGGGCTCGGCCCGTCCTTACTGTGGGGCAGCACAGGGGAAGGATCCGGCCCCTTATCCGGGTGATCACAAAGCTAACAGCACTGGGGTGGGCGTCCTTGAAGGGTCCCCTGTAGGAAACATCTGCCATTGGCCAGAGGTTTAAAGTGTCCCTCTGCTAATCCCGGGGTATTAGCCAGCCAAGCCCATCACGTAGGTACTGCCGGTGCTCCCGGGAAGCCCTTTTTGTTCAAGGAAAGTCAATTCTAGGAAAGTTTGGAAGGCCTGTACCTTGGCCAGCAGGCTAAGTGGTCAACAAATCCCAGGTGGGGCCAGGAGCAGGTTGTGAGTTAATAATTCAAGGGGAGAAGAACAAGGGGGCCTGATACACGCATACACCGACAGACCCAGGGGACCAAAGGGTCTCATGGGGAGCGACCATCTCCTAAAGAGAGGGGACTGACCGGCGAAACGCACCCTCCTCCAGCCACCACAATCATCCCAAAACATTCCATGCACAGCATGAACCCGCCTCTCCATGGAAAACATGTCTTTGTCTCATTAACGGGGTTTTTACTCTTTCCTCCAGCTTTCATGGGCTTCACTAGGCCTGAGCAAATAGAGCTGGAAAACTGAGCTGGAAATAGTGAAAACCGAGCTGGAAAACTGCACAGATAGCAAATCACCGCTCGCCCATGCTTGGAGCATCACTATCGGCTCTCCACCACCCCAAAACCCATCCAGGCACCACGGGCACTGACACCACACGAAGCCCCGAGCGCGTTCCCCTCCCCGAGTGATGCCCCAATTGTACTTTCACTTGCAATATTTAGGACTGCGGCCCCCGGCTCGATTAGTGACCTAAAAGCCAGACCTGAGGCAGTATCTGAGGATTTGCATAACTAACGAGCAGAGGGTGAATTTCAAAGTCCAGCCAGCCCCCGTTTCCAGCCGCCTTCCTGAGCTTTTTATAGAGCCGGGGTGCAATTCACAGGGAAGTTTGCAAATAATTGTGAATAAGGAGGAAGCGTGAGGCTCTGACACGCTGCTCGTGAAGATTTTATGAGCAGAAAAAGAGGTGACATCGGAGAGAGAAATGAGGCCTGGGGACATCTTCCAGCTTGGTTCCCTTTAACTCCCGATTTCCAGCGACCGGCCCTCTGGCGAGGCAATCCCTTCCAATGCAGGGTTATCTTGGCTCAGCCGGGTGAAGCACACACATATTTAGCAACAGGTATATCAAATCATCCCCCTGTGCAGCCTGACTCTGCAGTGGGCCATTGGGAGATTTCCCATTGATTTTTTTTCCGGCTCTGGATCGCATTTGCAGAAGCCCCCAACACACTCCTATTCCCTGCGTAACATTTTCTCTTACCACCGCGCAGCTCTTTCCCAAAAGCTTTCAAACCGCGGCCAAGAGCTGTTTATACAAGGCAAGACAGAGAGCGAACCTCAATTTACAACCCTCTGAAGTATTATGATTTATAGCATTCGCAATGAAACTGTTTATATTTATAGCAAAAAAGTCCATGTATTCATTTCCTATTCCCACTGCGGTGAGGTGGGTAGTTAATCAATCTGGACTGATTAAAGTCCAGTTTATTGATTTCAATAAAACGATTCATCTCAGAATTTCATCCTTATCTGTGCTAAACTCACCTCTGTCCTGCTGTCTTTCAAGCTTAATGGAGAAAGGCTCTTTTTTTTAATTATTATTATTTAAAGGGCAGCCCTGGAAAACACGGGCTGCATCCCACCGTCTCCCAGCACATGGTCCCACCATGGCCGAATCCTGCAGCCGCTTGGCACCAGCAGCACTGGGTTTGGACCCGGCAGAGAAACAAGGACAGGTCCTTCATCTGCAAGTTCCTCAAAAAGGGACCTCGCTGGTCACCCAGCCTGGGGAAGTGCCACGAGAAAGGGGCTTTCAGCCCAGCACCCCTCCCCGCATCGCTGGGGCTGGGCTAGGGCAGCTCCCCCTCTGCGTGCAAGGGGAACGAGACTGATTTATTTCTCCCTTTGTATGTATTTAATCTAAGAGATACAAACTGAGCAGCTAATGATATTTTTCCAGAATTCAATCAACTCAATTGTCGGTTTAACTCAATCAGAGGCACTTTCAAGCCCCTGTTTTATCTCAGCCCCACTGCTGGGTGTAAAGCCATGCCCTTGATCCAGAGGAGAGCTGTGCTGATGTCTTTTTCCCCTCGTTAATTTTCCCTCCCACCTCTCTCCTCAGAAGAAACCGAGACCTACAAAACCTGCAGAAATGTTGGGGTCCCAGCTCCAGGGTGGGCTGCAGGATCTCCCCCCCCACATCCCGGCTTCCACCCCGGGACAGAGGGAAGCCTTTAGCCCTAGCAGGCCAGTGGGTGTCCATCACTGGGTATGGGGGCAGGCATTTTTCCTAAATAGGTATATTCAGGGCTTAAAATGGGCCAGGAAATACCAGCGTGCCTCCCCCCTCCTCCTTCCAGACCGAGGCTGTTTTTTTCCATTTATTGGGATGTTCTGCCTGCTCCACCGCAGCCACTGGTCCCGCTGGGACAGCCCCATCCCCATCCATACCATGTGGATCCAGCAAACTCAAGGAGCTATTTTCCATGCTGGAAGACCCCTGGCACCTCTGCTTGAGTCCCTTTTACAAGGGTCTTGGCCAGACCCATGTGGGGAGTCAGGAACAAGCCTAAAACTGCAAAGCCCGCTTTGCAAAGAGGGAGCCCTGACCCTGATGCCGGGGGATTTTGGAGCCACCAAAAGCAAACTTGCCCCAAAGAGATGCCCAGGCCACTCCTGCAGTGAGTTGGGCCCCAGCAGTGCTTTGCAGAGCTCGAGGCCATCCCGGCAGAGGTGTGGCGGGTCCAGGCAAGCCCGGCCGGGCAGAGGGTCCCGCTACAGGCAGGATGGGTCCAGGCTGGGCTGGCAGCGATTGAAGATGAAAGGGCGAGAGTAGGACAGGACAAAGGGCCCCACACCTCACCTCTCGGAAGGAGCCGGCCACCATCTCCATGACAAAGCAAAGCCCTTGTCAATTTGGGCTGGCCCCAAGGGGGGATCTGCCCACCACCTTTGAAGTGGGCAGCAGGACATCCCCCACCCACCCAGGGCAGGCAGGGGGCTGGGGTCACCCAGACGCTTCCCCACCACCGCCACCCCCAGGTCAGGAGTTCAGTGGGGACAGGACTCCAGGGACAGGGGGACGAGACCCTGGGGCCATGGTGACGTGACCCTGGGGACAGCATGGCCCCTTGGTGCCCACGCCAGCAGTATGCACAGGAGCGGGGGCACCTGCTCCCACGGTGCACGGCATCTACAAGCCATGCACACGCACACGTGGCGTGCTGCACCCAGAGCACCCACAGGCACCCTCCACGTGGCACCGTCCCCTATGCACCGCGCTTTGCACGCACCTTATTACCTTGATTACACCTTACATACAGCACACGCAGCACCTTACCTCCACCGATACACCTTCCCTGCACACATACACACTCACGCTGCCCACGCGCCCAGCACACACGTATGCACACCCCCCATACACGGGCTCTCCCACGCTGCTGTGCGCCGGCTCACAACCGCAGCCCCGCAAACTCCCCCGAGACACCCCGTCCAACACCCCCCTGGGGCTGGTGGGGCCCCAGGGGGCTCTGGCTCTGCCCATCCTGCCCCATGGCAGCAGGCGAGGGCAAGGGTACAGGGGCAGAAACCAGCTGGGAAAAAGGACTTCCCAGCCTTATAACCCCGGCTGCCAGCAACGCGGAAGGACGGCATCCCCCCTGCCATCCTCGGCACCTGCCAGCTCGGCAGTGGGGTCCCCCTGCTCTTTGGGGACGAGGCCAGGCATCCCGTCCCTCCCGGCAGGCCCCATGGAGGGAGAGACGTGGAGCAGGATCCGGCCCCTCAGGACTTCAAGCCCAGGGATCCTCTCTGCCCAGGAAGGCGCAGGGGTGCAGAGCTGGGGTTTTTCCTTACCGTTGCTGCTGGTGCTGGGAATGCTGCGTCTCATCCACTCGTAGGGGGTGCGTCTCTGGGCGTTAGGGGAGAGCTGAGGGACAGAGCTGCTGATGGGTGGAGGCAGGAGTCCAGAGCCCGGGGGCTGGATGGGGTTAAAATCTGGGGGGCTGAATCCAAACTGCCCCGGGCTGGCAGTGGAAGGCGTAGCAGTGGTCCCGTAAGAATGCCAGTCCTCCTTGGCAGGGGTGTAGGGCGAGCCCCAAGCGGCCGCCGGTTGCCCGTGGTGTGGGTCGTTGTTAATCCCCGGCACATGGTGGTAACCGGCGAAGTCCGAGTACTGGGGCGGCCCCGGCACATAATTCTGGGGGTTGAGGTTGAGGCTGGGATGCCGGACGGGACTGGGATACATGTTGGTGTCCTTATCCAAAAGATAACCTACATACATCTTCCCCGGCTGGCCCCACGCACATGCTGTGCCGCCGTGCCGCCGGCTGCAGGCCGGGTTGGGTTTGGCGGGGACGCGGCCGCCCCTCCTTCGCCGTCGCTCACCTGGGCGCCTTGGGGAGCTGTGTCCCGGGGCCAGGCACCTCCCTGCCCACAGGCTTTTATTGGGCCCAACCTCTCGCAGCATTTGCATTGAAAGGCAGGTTTGCATTTCAAAGTGCAGGAACCCCAGCGGGTGAGGGGGGCGAATTCAAACCTCCCACCCCGGCGGCAGGGCGACCGAGGCGGTGGGTGACCCTGGCGAGCACCGAGGACCCTGCGTCCCCTCTGCTGTCATCACCCCACAGCTGTCCCCACGCCACCGGCCATGGTCCCTTTGTAGCAGCCGGCTTCGGGGACACTGGGGCATCGTGGGTGTCACCTACAAGGATGCCCCACAGAAGCCCCCCAGTCTCTGCAGCCATCCCTACCCCAGGAGCAGGGTGCCTTGGGCTGAGCTCTCATATTAAAGCCCGGCCACCAGCAGGGGACAAGCTGTGCCTGCCATCAGCCCTGTCCCCATGTTGGGGGACACCAAACCCTTGCTCTGGGGTGATGCTTTCCACCTGATTCAGAAAAGGGGGGCTGGTGGGAAGGGAAGGCTCCAAGTCGTCCTGTGTTTACTCCATCCGGGGGCAAACCAACCACTCGAACCCTCATAGCAAACCTCAGCCTGGCCCTGGAAAACGGGACAGAGGGACAGAGACAGCAGTGTGCAGGGGGAATGCCCCCACCATGGACCCAACAGGGGTCCAACACGTCTCTGAGAGGCTTGCGACCCTGCGGAAAGAGGATTTTCTTGTCTGTTTTCTCTCTTAAAGAAGCAAAACCATCCCCATATGTTTTCTGATAGAGAAAACCAAGCAGAAATGGGACCTTCATGAAGCAGTGTCTGCCCACAAGGCGGACAGTGGGAGATCACCCACTTGTGATCACGCCAGACACACTTCCACTCCGGAGAGGGACTAGGGACCAAGGACCAGCTCTGTGCCATCCAGGCCAGAAACCCCCTTCATCTGCCGCTGGGAGCCTCCTCCCTGCCAATATCCCCCTCCCCACCGGTGTCACATTCCGGCTGTGCTGGCCGCCACTGCATTGTCACAGCCGTCATTTGTGGGCTGGCTTTTTCCTCCTCAAACCGAAGCACAGCTCAGCAGAGGGTGTTTTGTCACCTCCCCAAAGCCACCTCTGACTTTTTCTGCGCACCAGCCCCTTCCCCTGCTGGAAACATAAGCGGGGCAAGGACTGGTCAGTCCTCATCCTCCTGGGACAGAAACAGCCTGGAATTTGACAATAAGAAACAGGGAAAAAAAAAGAAAAAAAGAAAAAGAAAAAGCAGGGAAGAGATTTAGGATGAAATTGAGAGGAAGGGATAAAACAGAAGACTTTTAGAGCTTTTCCTGATCCCAGACATGAACCTGGGAAGTGTTTCCAATGTGGAATTGTGGCCCAGACTTGTGGGGTTAAAAGGAAAATGGTAACAAAACCAGCAAAGGCTCTGACTTGAGGAGCTCAGAGCATTTGATGCACGGCCATTTCTTGCATTCACCCCCTGCAGCTGGTGGCAGATGTCCCCAGCGTTAGCTGGTGGGCTGGGGACAGCACCCCCGGGTGCTCCCCGGGGCCCCGCTCACTCCCACGCCAGCCCTTCATCCCCATGGCATCCTGAGCTCTCTGGAATTCGTGGAGGGTTCGGCGCGTCCCCGAGCCCCCGCAGCACTGCTGTCATCTGTTTGCTCAAGGTGGACTTTGCCAGAGCTTGCCGTACCCCCCTCGCAGCGCCCCACCCCAGCCGCAGCCAGGCCAGCCTACCGCCCTTCCCACCCTGCAATCAAGCACCCCGTGACAGAGCCATAGCGGGGCAGCAGCCCCAGCCTGGGCCTGTGGCAACTCTGCATCAGCCCTGGGTGCTTGGTCCCATTGCTCCAGCCCCCATTCTGGATGAAATTGGGTGAAAATATTACACGTCGTTGGATGCCCCCGTGCCACATGCACTCCCTGCAAGGAGGTGGATGAGATCAAGAAGCCAGGATGAGATCAAAGCGGGACGGTATGAGGCAGGGGGTCTGGTTTGCAAGAAGGGAGCACAGTAAAACCCCAGCAATGGGAAATCACCCCCGGCGCTGACGTTGCCCAGGCTCTGCCTCCCGAGACCTGGCACGGCCAGAGGAACCGGGAGAAGTGAGCTATTTGAGGGGAGATTTAGATTAGGTATTAAGAAGAAATTTTTCACTCTGAGGCCGGTGAGCCCCTGGCCCAGGTTGCCCAGAGAAGCTGTGGCTGCCCCATCCCTGGAAGGGTTCAAGGCCAGGCTGGATGAGGCTTTGAACAACCTGGTCTTGTGGGAGGTGTCCCTGCCCAGGGCAGGGGGGTTGGAACTACATGATCTTTAAAGTCCTTTCCAACGCAAAGCGTTCTATTCACAGCATCCTCCTCTTCCCTCCCTGTGCTCCCCAGTATCCCCAGCCCTTCGCCAAGTCCTAGCTCCCTCCCTGGTGACAAAGGTGACTATCACGACCGTCCCACCCGGTGACAATCTCAGCTCACACCACAGCGCAGATTGATTGTTGCACCATATAACCTCCTCTATCCTGGATTTTTCCCAAGGTCTTAGCACAGCCATGGCATTGTTTAAATAAGAGAGCCAAGGCCCTCTTCTTCCTCCTCCTCCTCTTCCTCCTCCTCCCACCAGCAAAGAGTTGCTGGCTCAGGGAGTGGTGAAAAAAAGAAGAAAAGAAGAAAAATTCCCCCCAGTCGGATGGTGGGAGGTGCAGAGGAATGCAGGTGGCTGCTGGGTGCCACCCCAGGGGTGGCTACATTTCAAGGACGGGGGATGCTGGGGTTATTCCTGCTGCTGGCTGTTTCCCGCGGGCAGTGATGGACAGCCTGGTCCCCCCTTTCCCTTTTCCCAGCCCCTGGAGCCAAGGTCAATGGCTCAGGCAGCTGGAGACCAGGGTGTCCAGAGGTCCGGGGACAGCACCCCACACCTGCATCCTCCCCATGGCAGATGAAGGGCTCAGAGGCGCACAGCATCGCCAGGTGCCTGCTGACAGCCGCACCACCAGCTCCCTCGGTGTGGGGCAAAGGGGGCAGGGGAAGACAATTGGGCCATAAAGATCCACTGACAATAACTTCCCTCTTTTCCTTTTCTTTGGCCTCTTTATCGCTGGTGGGGATTATGGTTGGCAAAGTTTATGCTGGGGAAGAACAAGGCAAGGAGCCCTCCATGGGTTCCCCTCCATGGGCTCCCCAAACCCAGCCACTAGGCTGGTGCTGAAGGGTGCTGCTGGGGACCCTTGGTGCCCCAGGATGCCACCTGCACCAGGGTCCCATGGGTGAGCAGGTCAGGAGCTGCCAGAGCCCTCAGGGGTCCCCAGCTGGACGAGAGGAGGTGGCAGTACCCTCTCCTTCCACCCCAGAGACCCCCAGCACCAAACCCAGCCTGGGGAACTCCTGCTAGTCCTCCAGACCTGAGATTCCTGGTGGAATCCAGGCAGATGCAGCAGAGAGGGAGAGCGACCAGGGTTCCCCTGACGCTCCCTGGGGCTCAGCGCTGCTATCTGTGATCGAGTGATGCCATCTCCTGGAAGCAGGAGGGCTGGGGAAGGGAAGGCCGGGAGGTCCCCAGGGCCAGGCTGCAAGCAGCTATCACAGATGGAGCAGGTTTGCAGGAGAGACCACCACCCCACCACCTCCTCCTCCTCCCATGGAGGAGGCCCTCACACCAGGAAACCAAGCCCTGCTTTGTCCCCTGGCTTGCTCTGAACCCCGCCATGGTTTCAGCAGGACAGGGAGATGTCCCCAGAGGGTTGGGTAGCTGTCTCCCCTCGCTCCTCTTTCCGCCCAGAGCCTCCTGCCCCACCACCTCCCCAGCAACCCCATGGTCCCGTGGTCTCCCTGCTCCCCCCAGCTCCCAAAGGAAAACCTCTGGCCTCAGACCAGCACGTCTCAGAGCTGCGTGGCCCCACACACCCCCCCAACCCAGCCAGCACCTTCCTCCCATTCCCCAGCTTCTCCTGCCTCCCAGCAGGAGGAAAGGGGAGAGCACTCCTTGTCTCCTATACTTCATTCCTGCCGTAGACTTTTGGAGCAGCATCCCAGAGAGCAGGAGAGGGATAAGGCAAGCATAGCTCTCTGCCCCACAGAATGCCCCAAGAGCATCCCCTCCTCTCTGGCAACAGAGACACCAGTGCAACTCTCTTGCAGAGGACAACCCCCTGCCCCAGCTCCATCAGCCCCACTGCAGGCTCCCACGTGCCCTTTGGCTTTTCCCCGATGCCGGAACCACGTCTCTACTGGCACTTGTGTCCCCGTGCTGAGGAGGGCAAGGCAGAGCTGGTCCACAGAGACATGGGTGCTGGACCAGGATAGCCCAAATCGCTGTGCTGCCGGCACTGCCGTACAGCCCCCGTCTCCCACCCCAGGGCTCGGTGTCGCTTTTTGGGATCCGGATTGGCTTTCCTGGGAAAATGCAAATGCCACAAATCTTGGGACTATCCTCAAGAGGGCACAGGGGATGGATACACACGCTGGCATCTCTCATTGCTTTCCAGCACACGTGGAGCCCCTGTTCTCACCGGGTTGGTGATGTGATTCCCCCTGCACCGGCACAGAGCCGGGTGCGCGCTGTGCAGCCCATGGGTGCCAAGCACGGCTCGCCCGCCCAGCCTGTGACGGGAGACACGGGCTCCCGAAGGTGGCCGGGGCCTTGCAGGGAGCATCCTGGCCATGCTTCGCTCCTTCACCGCGTTTCAGGCGCTGCGTAAGCAGAGGGTTAACGATTCCCACATTAAGTGGCTGCAGATGTGTGGGAAAGTCTGGGGCGACCGGACGGCATCGCTATTAGTATTCACCCAGGAGCCTGCCGCTGCCTCCCGGGGCTCCGCGGAGCACATTTAATACCGCGGCTCGTCGTGGGGGTTAGGAAGAGTGCGTGGGACGGGGGCGGAAAGGCCCCGAGGAGGGGAAAGGCAGCAGGCTAGCATCCTCCGACGCTGGCTAGTGCCGCCTCCAAGTGCCCGAACCCAGGGTATATAGGGGATGGGCCAACATCTGTATGGACACAGCACCACATGGTGTATGGCTCAGTGCTATCTCCTAACACCCCTGTCACCCTGTGGTGTCTGTGGCCAGTGTCCATGGTGCCACAGGATGCTGCCTGGCCCGGGATGCTCCCCAGCGCATTGTGCTTGGCTGTATGGTCACTTTGGAAGGAGCCCAGCACTTTCTGTCTCCCCTTCCTCCCTGGGCACTGCTGTCACCCATCACTGCCTTGGCAAAGCAGGACCATGCACAGGGCAGAGGTTCCTCCGGAGGCCAGGGCAGAGCTCTGGAAAGGCCTGGATGAAGGCTCCATGCAGCTCTCCCCAGGGCCCGCGGGCTGGATCCAACCAGGAGCAAATGCTGGCAGCTGCCACGCCAGATGGGTTGCCCAAATGTGGTGCCGTGCTCCCGGCACCTGCTGCTCCTCTCTTGTGGTCTGCGGCTCCACACCACATCAGAGCGATGCTAAAATTCCTGGGCTGACTTGGAGCTGATAGAGGCTCGGAGGAACCAAAGCCAGGGCAAATCTGGCTCTCGTTAAACCTTCGAAGAAGCGGGAAAGGCCAACATCTGCTCCTTCTTTCCTACCTGCCCCTCACCTGCTGGCACATGGGACCTGTCGCTGACTCCAGCAGGGCCATTCCCACCACCGTGTTGGGTCACCTGGCTCTGGTAGCTCTCCTCCACATCAGGCACGGGATATGGGCTTTTCCCCATGGTACGAGCTTCGCCTGAGATGGAGCAGGAGCTTGGAGAGCTGCTTGGATCCAGGCGATGCCAGAGCAGTCCAAATACCCTGGAGTGTCCCTATCTCAGTGGCTGCTGTCCCCACCAGAGACACTGCACTACGTGACCCCAAGGCCCCGCCAGCACTTGATGATGCTTATTGAGGCTGGAAATCTCAGCCGGGAGCAGCTCTGGCAGCCCACGCTGCAGCTGTCCCAGCCCCAGGGGAACCACTGAGTCCTGCAAGTGCCACAAATGGGGGTGCAGGAGGCAAAAATAGAGGTGAGCAACGAAGCGGGGATGAGGCAGAGGTAGCTGAGCTGTTCCCCCGTGCCCACGCGCCTGCACAAGTGAGTCCCTCCGGTCTTGGTGTTTCCTCCGAGCTGGCCTTTCCCAGGAGCTGCTGTAACCCTGACATGCTGTTCCTAAACAAAGCGCGTGGCCCTGGCTGCTCCCTGGGGATGCACAATGCAGGCCCCCACGTGCTTGCTGGGATGCTGTGGGCTCTCCAGGGCTCTCCCAGCATCCCAAAACAACAAACCCTGGACCTTGCAGTCTTGTCCTGAGAGAGGGGTTTGTTTGCCCAGGCTGTGCCTGCTCCCAGCCCAGGAGGGGGAGAAATATGTCCCACCTCGGGATCAGCGTGCTCTGCCCTTCAGCGTGGTCCACGCTAACTTTTCCATTCCCTGCTCATCCCAGGATGCCTGGCCATGGACTCCCAGTCGATCCCCCTTTCAAAGCCTGTTTGCGGGGTTTGACATGCAGCAGGGATGCTGGCAGTCCAGGCCTTGGGAAAGCCTTGGTGACCGTGAGCCAGTCCCCGATGGAAAGGGCCCAGCAGGATTGCACCAGGGGGTTTCTCCCTCTCCCGTTGTCTTGGGAGCAGTGATGGTGTCCTTGGAAGGGGGCACGCTGCCGGGAAATAGCTCTGCTGAGTTATTCCCAGCAGCCCACATGTCCCCACGCAGGGACCCGTCAGACACGTCTTTATCCCCTGGGAAAAGTGTTGGGAAGAGCCATGTGTGCAGCACGTCCCCTCTGCCGCCTGCCCCCCATATGAGCCGCTCTCACGCTCGCCGGCTCCTCTTCTGCACGACAGATCAGCTCGGCTCGGGGGGGGGCTGCCAGGGCCCCCCAGTATGTGGCTGCCACCATGTCCCGAGTCGGGGAATCCAGCATGGCACAGGGGAGCAGTGGGGTTGTGCCCAGCCATCTCTGCGCAGCCTGGCACAAGAGCCCCTCCAGCTCCTGGGGGGGAATGCCTCTCCAGCATCCTTCCTCTCCAGGTTTTCCTCTCCTTCCTGGGCACAGCCATGCCTCCATCTCCCCTGTCCTGCCCACGGCTGTACCTGCCCGGCTCAAAGTGCCGCTTCACTGCCTGCGGATAACCCGGGGTGCCGCAGCCCGGCTCTCCTCGCCCTCCGCAGCTGCAGAGAATAAAGACCTTCCCCTTTGGTTTTTCATCGGTGCAAAAAAACCACCGAGATAACGGATGATAAGCGGCAACATCCCGTGCTCCTCCAGCCAGGGAATCATTAGCCGTGCCCATTGTGCAGGCATTGGAGGCAGGAGGGGATGAGTCTGCCTTGCAAACAAGCCAGGAACACAGATTTCAGCGCTGTTGGCTTTATGGGAATGGCATTTTTATTCTTGGTAAGGAAAAAAAAAGAAAGATAGAAAGGTATCTTTTCAGGGGAGTCTCCCTTCTCAGGATAGCCAGTGCGTTTTTGCAGTTTTTCTTGTTTGGATCAGACAAAAGCACATCCCCAAGATGGAAATGGTGGCAAGAATTGGTGGATCAAAAGATCTTTGATCCAAAGAGCTTCTGCACTTTGTTATAGTGCTGTAACGAATTGCAAAAAACCTCCCCTTTTGGACAAATAATAATGTTTTTCCTATTGAGAGATTCTCAGAAACTTTATTGGGACTCATAAAGTTGTGGGGAGGATTTAAAGGAGGTTCATTAAATGGCTGCCACCCCCCAGGGCAGGAGGGGTGCAGGACATCCGAGATGATGCATGGCCGAGGTAGAAACGGGATCTCCTGCTGCCTCTCCCGGCTCCGTGCCCCTTCAGCAACCCAAACAGCCCCGTGTCCCCAGCCAAACCCACCCTCTGCCGCAGCATCCCAGTCACACAAGACCTTTTATTCCCTTTTCCAAAAAAAAAGTAATAAATAAAAAGGTCTGGGAGGTGGCGTTGGTGGTCCCTGAGCGGCCGTGGCCGGCCGGGGGTCAGCAGGGCGGGAGGCGCAGGGGCAGCACGGGGAGGCGTCCAGGGGGAATACACGGAGCCGGCTCAGTACAGGCCTTCTTTAATAAAAACATGAGTCAGCTGCTGGCGTGGGCAGCGGATTTTCTAAACATCCCCTNAAGAAAAGAAAAGAAAAAGAAAACAGGGAAAAAGGCCAGAATTGAAAGCAGACACAGGGAGAGAGCAGCTCCTTCCCTCCGGTTTAAGGAGGCGAGAGCCGGGCTGGTCCGGGCTCCTTTTGTTTCCCGTTAGCCGGGCCCTCGCCGCTCCCCCTCATCGGCCGCCTGCGGCAAAACTCCCCTCTCCTTGCAGCCACTTCGGCTTCTCCTTTTCTTTTTCTTTTTTCCCAAATTTTTTTCCCCTCACCGTGCTCGTCTGCCGGGCTTTAATCGCCAAAGTTTTGCTCTGCAAAGGGTCCCCGCAGAGGGTGGAGGGAGGAAGTCGGAGGGACTCTCCGCTCCTCATTGGCGAGGCAGCCTCCCCCCTTCTCCTCCTCCCGAGGTCTCTTTTATTTATACACGCACACACACGCGTGTACACCCCTCGGCCGGGGGCTCTGCTCCACACCAGGGGCCAAGGTGGCCAGACCCCCCTCCCAGGTGGGCTGGGGGCTGCTGAGATGCACTAGAGGAGCAGAGCGAGGGCTTGGCTGCAGCCCAGCCCTGGCACAGCCTTGCCTCTCCTTTTGATTTTTTTTTCTTCCCCCCCCACCCCCTCCTCCCCTCCACTTCGGTTCTTCCCTTCCCTCTCTTTCTCCTTTAAGTGGAAAAGCCTTGCCAGCTGGGGAAGGCTGGGAGGGCAGGGAGAGCCTCGGCAGATAAAGAGCGCGGAGGAGGAGGCAAAGAAGGAATTTCGGGGCGGCCAGCACCCGTGGGACGTGCGGCACCGGCGTTCGCCCGGTGGGACCCTGCCCAAGGTAAGCCCTTGCGTCACCCACCCCGGTGCCATCTCGACCTCCCACTCTCCAGCCAAGAAGCCTCGCGCTGGAGGTGGTACAGACCACAAGGAACCTGTCCCCAAGCCAGCCTGGTTGCTCTGGAAGGGGCTTTGCTCCCCTGGAAGGGACTGGCACCCCAAAACACCCCTCCAAGCCCTGGGGAGGTGGTGTTTGGTGGAGAGCGGTCGAGCTCTGCAGCATCCAATGGGAAAAGCTGTCCCATCAGCTCTCCACAGGTCCTGGGCTGGGACAGCTGTGGGGACCCAAGGTGACACTGCGGCTGCAGGGCAGGAGGGGGGACCCAGCTGCAGTGGGATGCGAGGGATCTCTGCTTCTCCCTGGGGAGCTCTCGGTCCCTCCCTTGATTGGATCGGGTGTTACCCTGGCTCGCCCAGCCTGGCGGCTGTGAGACGGCTGGGGAATGGTTGGGCAGGGGCTGCTCGCCATCCCAGCGAGACATCTTTGAGGCGTGAGTGTACCCCACTGCAGAGCAGCATCACCGCAGCATTAGACCACCCAAACACATCCATGGTCATCCCTAAATGCAGGGTGCTCCTAGGACCACGCAACCTCGGTCTGTGCCCTTGATGGGACTCCTGTCCCCATGGGCCAGGTCAAGCTGGAGAGGGACATCTGCAAGCCCGGCTCAGCGCCTGCATCCCGACATGCTGGGTACTGGAGCAGGGAGAGCCTGGTAAAACCCTTCTGGGCACGGATGTGGGCTGTTCCAAGAGCGCAGAAGCGGAGGGCCTCCAAGAGGCTGGAGCTGGACTGGAGTGAAGCTGTGCTGACTCCAGCAGTCCCGACAGCCCTGGGCAGGGGGTTGCATGACCTGCAGGACTTTGGTGCTCACACTGGGACCATTGTGGGCTCAGAGCATCCAGCTCCTGCACTCACCTGCCAAGAGGGAGACTTTCAAAGCAGGACTTGCAGTGGAAAGGGATGTTGTGCTGCTCCATCCTTGCTTCAGAGCACTTGGGGCTTCTGCTAAAGCAGTGGGCAAATAGCTAAAAGTAGTCAGTTTGGCTTGCAAACCCTGTTTGCAGAGGCTTGGCAGCTCCAAATCTTTTCAGAGGGTCCCCCATTGATGACAAGGACCAGCAATGTTGAGCCCCAGAGCTCCCCAGGGGTGAGTTGAGGGGTCATTTTCCCCTCAACACCCTGCAGGACAAGGTGTCTCTGGGGGAAGGGGCACGATTTGTTCAGGCAGCTGGAACCAGTGGCAAAGATGCAGCTTTGCCTGTCAGAGTGCACGTGCCGGGCTGGCTTGGAAGGAGAGCTGCCAGGTAGCCACCTTGGTTGGCAGCCAGCCCTGGGCATGGTCTGACATGAGGCTTGAAGTCACTCCTTGGCTCGGGTGTGCTGTGGTCCTGGTGGCAGTCACCCTCCTTGAGCAGTGTCCCTGGGTCCGGGAAAGGTCTCCAATTCAGTCGATGTATCAGGAAGGACTGGTGTTTGGGAAAAGCACCAAGACGCAGCAACCCACCTGCAGCACACAACGGGCGTTTCTCCCTCCCTAAAACCATCTCTCCCTTCCTCCAGCTCAACAGCATGGAACGTCCTCGCTGAGGAGCAGGGGGAGGGATTCCAGCCACCCAAATGCCTGCCCTCAGCTCATCTCCCGCATCCCTGCACAGGGCTGGGGGTTCAGGATGGTCTGAACAGGGAGGACGGTCTCAACAGAGGCATGGTCAGCTGTAACGCTACAGTCAGGGAGAAGTTAGCCATGGCTGCTTGTCCAAAGTCCTGGGCATTTCTAGTGGAGTCCTGCAGGGCTCTGACTGGGGCTTGGTCCTCTGGAATTGATGGATGAACGCACGTACTAAACTCTGGGCTGGCACCAAGCTGGGAGGGCAGCTGGTGTAGAACCATTCTATGATGCTATGGTGTGCGGGCAGATTGGAGTGTGGGAGGATCCCAAGGGCTCCGGGAGGAGTCCAGGGTCAACCAGGCAACAGCGAGCTGTGGCAGCGTGCTGCCATGAGGAAGGAAACATTAAATGCCTGGGCGTCATCTTGGGAGAAAACAGCCCAGGCAGTTTGTGGGGTGGGAAAGGATTTAGGGGCTATAGTGGACGCAAACGAGATTGCAGGATGGTGCGGAGGAACCCGCAGCTCTTCCCATGGGATCTGCCGGAGGCAGACTGACCACACAAGGTGGAGGGAGGAGGTCCTTTGCAGTGAGCGATGGCAAGCGCTTCAGTAGAGATGCACATGGAGTGGAAAGATTCAGGGTGAGCACAGGGGGCAATGAGATGCCCAGAAAAGGCTGCAGAGGACTGGAAGAGGGGTTAGTGGGGCTGGTTGGCCACTGGATGTTGGGGGAGGCAGCACACGGTCTTCATGCACAGGAAAGGTCACCGCAAAGAAAAAAGTTAGCTTTTAGGGGAAACATCTGCAGGTTCGAAGATATGAGGCTGGGTGCCTTCAGCCCTGCAGGTTTCAGAGGACATGTCAGGCAAACCTCTGTCTGGGGAGATGTGGGCACCGCAGCGGGGCGATGAATGACCCCATCATCTCTTTCAGCCTTATTTTTGATGGGTCTGTGACAGGATTTCCAACACGTTCAGGACAACACTGTTAGGAAGAGGAGAGCACTGAGCCCTTCTCCAGGACTAGGGCAAGATGAAATTGTCTTACTGAGCACCAAAGGAAAGCTGAGCTTAAGAAATGCTCTCTAGCCGAGAGGGCGATGCCGTGCAAGAAGAGACCATGTTGGCTGGCCATGGTGTCACCCAAATGGTGGACTGGTGTGACCATCCACAGCCAGAGCGTCCAGGCAGGGACTCCTGCTCCCAGTTCCACCCCGGTGGTCCCCGCGGTCCCTCTGGCCATGCTGAATGATGCCATGCTGAAGCGGGATGAGATTGCAATGGTGTTCATAGGGTCAGGCTCTGGGAAAGCGACTTCCCGGGATGCAGCAGGAAAGGGCAGGCAGCGGAGGAGCCGCGTGGTGGCCACATCCCATGGGAGCGCAGCCGCTGGTGCTGGCAGCGAGGATTGCCTTTGGCCCAGAGCTGGATGGAGCTGGGGACCGCGCAGGCTTGGGGCTGGCTGGACGCATCCTATTGCTGTGAGGGAGGATCCGGGCTGAACACTTCATGGAGTTTGTTTGTTTGTACTTTAACCAAGGGAAAGAAATCCCCTGGAGAGGAGCTGCGAGGGGAGGGTATAGACCGGGTATTGTTTCCTGAGAGGCTGGAGCAACTCCAGGAGGCTCCTTCCGCTCCGCCAGGCAAATTGGACATAACGAGGCTTGTTTTAGGGGTGGCTGTTTCCCCTCCTCCTCTCCTCGGTTGCCTAATTAGGTTCCCCAAGCCAAGCGCACCTCTGCCCTGCTCCCATCGGGATGCCTCCTCCTGGAAGTGCAGCACTTTCCTGGCACCACTGGGAAAACGGAGCAGACCCGGCTGGGGCAGGGACACGTGCCAGGGAGGCACAGAGGTGTGCTGGGATGGGTCATGCGCTGAGCCAGGGGGTCCCACAGGTCCATCGCCCCCACAGCCTGATAGCAGGAGACATACAGCGATGCGCTGCCCCTCACACCCTGGTTTTTCTTCATCCCCAGGCACACACCTGGGACACGGGCTGTGGCATGCCCTGGTCTGTGTTTGTACCCTTCTCCTGCAACCACCATCCTGCAGAGCCAGAGGACCGTGGTGCAGAGAGGCCATGCAGGGAACAGGGAGCTTGCGCAAGCTCCTACAGAAAGGCTGCTGCCAAGAAAGCCAGGGTGGTGTCGTGCGAGTGGTGTATGCCCTGCACCCATGGGTGAACGCGGCCTTTCCAGGGCACGTCCTCTCCTGCCCTGCCCAGGTCTCCACTAGCACCCATCCTATGTTCTTCCCCAGGCTCAGCAGGAGCTGGCATGTGATGGGGCTCGCAGGAGGCTGTGGGGTCCAGGGGCAGGAGCAGGGAAGGGCTGGAGAGTGGAGGGATGTAACCATGGCACTGCGATGGCTGTCAGCCTCCCAGCTACAAACCAGGAGACAGATGGAGGAGGAGGTACCTTCTCCCTGCTGCAGAAAGGGACTCCTCAGAACATCCCCATGGGCGGCACAGGGCTGCTCGGGGGGACGAGGCTCCCAAAGCAGGCAGGAGACCAGCAAACCTGCCCCTCGGTGCGAGGCCCCATCCCGCCGGTCCCTCTGCCTTCCCCTTTCTGGCCCGTCTACCACAAGCAAGAGTCTGTGACTGAAATCTTAATGCTACCGAGACACAGTAATTGGCACCAATTAAATTGCTACATTCATGTTTGAATTGCTTTAACTGGCGAGACACACTGTCTTATTTATACAAAAAAATATGTTTGCTTGTGGGTTTGTCTGAACCGGGGCCAGCAGAAAAATACACCATTTCGAGCCCCGCTCTCTGCAAGCGCCTTCTCCGCTCCCGAGCTGGAAGTCACCTCGGTTTCAGCCTTTGCTGAGCAAACGGTTGCAGAACAGAAACCCCTCTTTCCTCGGGGCCAAGCGCCGCCGGCATCGCGAGAGGGGTCCCCTCCTCTCCCCCCGCAGGTGGCTGCCAAGTTTAGGAGCTGTTTGGGAGAATATGGTCTGATCCAGGGAGGAGAATTCCTGGTGTGGGGAGCAGGACTCGGTACCCATTTTAAAGCTGTGCTCAGGGGAGGGATGGGGGTGCAGGCAGCTGCCAGCCCTGGCTTCTCCTCCAGAGGATCCGTGGGGTTTCAGCATGCAGAGGGGAGCTGATTTTTCTCCATGGCTGGGGGGAGAAGAACTGCTGGAGGTTATAAAGGACCCTGCGTGCAGGACGGTAAGCATGGCTCCTGCTGCCTGCCCACTGCCCAGAGCACGTAGGAAGTGGTTATCCAAGAGGGAAGGATCCCTTGCACAACCTGCAGTTGCACAGGGAACGTGCTTGGCTTTCTCTGCCCCCCTCCCAAGCTCCATCACTGCCCTCAGGTCTTCTTGTTGGGCTCTGACCCCAGCGGGCAGGGGGGAGGCACGGGACGAGGGTGGCTGCCCCCAGCACTGTGCTTTGGTTGTCTCTGCGGTCCTGGCGCTGGGTGCCATCACCCTCGTCTTCTTACCACACTGGTGGGCTTATGGAGGAGGGGGCAGGATCAGCCCCCAGCACCAAGAGCTACACCAGCAACTGCATTTTGCTCCCTCTCAGGGACCTAGAAGTAGCAGGGCCAAATAAAACACAACCCGCCTCCGAAAACATCCTCTGCCCCTCACACCCCAGAACTGCCTGGGCCCATCCTCTCCTCCCCTGGCCACGGTGCCAGGCTCCTCTCCGGGTCCCACGGATGAGCGAAGGGTGCCCTGACCACAGAGCTGGTGAGAGCCTAATCCCAGCCACGAGAGCCTAAAACCCCAGAACAAAGCAATTTAGCTCGGGTCCCTCGCAGGCAGCCGAGAAGAGAAGAGCCGATGCATCCACACAGATTATCTCCTCCTCCCCGACACATCCGTGTCTTGGGGAAATTTCCAGAGGAGGATCAGGTTGCTTTCACTGGGACATGGGGCTGGTAAGAGCAAAAAACCCTGGTTGCTCCTGGGGATTCACAAAGCCCCTACATCCTAAAAGAGCCCAGAATGGCTCTTTTTCTCCTCTTGCCTCCATCGCCCTCCCCTCACAGCTGATGATTAGTGGTTAATTAGAGCCAGCTGTGACCTGTCTCCACCATAGCAGCCACCCTTCGACAGTGACTGTGAACAGGTGATGGAGATGCTGATGCACTGGGGACAGTTTTCCTCCTCGTGTATAACTTAGCAAAGTGCTTCCCTTGAATTGCTGTGGGAAGCAGACGTGGCTTTCTGGGAGCTGTGGCACAAAAGCGAGGGAAGCCCAGGGGGTGGCAGGGCATGGGATGAGCAGCCAGGGGGGTGCGCAACCCTTTGTCCCGTGTCCCCTGCCTCCCCTCTCCGCTCTGCTGAGGTGGGGAAAAGTGTCAAGTGAGGGGATGGGCTCTGCTCGAAGAGGCCAGCCCCATGTAGGGAGCTGGGACCCCCACATATTCCAGTTTGGCGATGGAGGGGCCAGAGAGATCTTTGAGCTGCTGCTACCAGCCAGCCCCAAGGCTTTGTAGTTGGAGCTGCCTTTTCCTGGGGGCTGGTGGTGGAGCGATGCAGGGAGCTGCGTGGGTCCCGTCCCGTGGTTTGGGTGCCCTGCATCCACGTTCGTGCCTCTCATTGCTGACATGCTTGTGAAGCAGCGTGGTGTATTCTCCCAAAAAAGTCTTTGCTGTCAGGGTTGATGGAGAAGTTGGGGGACGGTCACGGGCAGCCCCAGCTGGGCCCTGTCACATCCTTTAGAGCATTCTGCTGGAGAAGGGCACTGGGAAAGACTGACATGCTCCCAAGGGGCACATTTGTGCCCCGCTGTGGGTTGTTGCACTGCGAGGGGTGAGCCCTAGGGCTGAGCCCAGCCCGAGAATCACTGGTCGTCCACAATGCCAGGCTTCAGGGCTGTGCTCCAAAACACCGTCCAGCCCCCAGCACCACCATGGACCAGTCCCACCACAGGCCAGCCCCACCATCACCATGGCCCTGGCATCCTCTGGCTGCCCTAGAGAGACCAAGGTGGGCAGGATTCAGCCAGGGCAACGAGCGGGGTATGCAAGAGGGTCAGCCAGGCACCCCATCCGCCTTGCCCAGCACGCAGCAGCTGTTCCTGCCAACACCCCCATCCCTCCTTCCCCAGCCCCAGGTGAGCCCCGGTCCTCGCCCAGGGTTTTCCCACAGCCTGGGCCAAGGTCGCAGGCTCCGGGGAGCAGCCCCAACGCCCCCCCGGGACCCGGTCTTTCCTCCGCAAGCGGAAGCGGGGGAGCATGCGCAGCTGAAAGGGCCACGAATACCAACACTCGGGGCTGGGGGGATTATTTATAACGCTGGCGCCTCTCCAAACAGATGTTTCGTTTTATTTTGAACTTGCACTAAATAGGTCACTCGTTTCCTCTGTCTCCCATGGGCTTAAAACGCAGGGGGAAAGCGGAGGGGTTTGGGGCTGAGAGAGCAGGGCTTGCCATGGTCCCACGTCCCCCCTGTGCTGGCTCCTCGCAGCCATGGATTGCGGAGAGTCCACAGCTGGAGGTTTGCTGGATGGCGTGCGGGGATGTCACGTTCCCCCCCACGCTCAGAGAGGGAGGATGGCGGCAGCAGAAAACGCGGCTGCGTGGGGCTCACCACCCCGCCCCATTCCTCACATGTCTGACCCCAGGGCTGCTGAATCACGCCGCTGGGGCTCAACGTGGACTCGTCATCCTCCCCGGCAGCCTGCCCCCCTGCTTTGAAGTCACGGTCCTCATTTTCAGCTTTCTGGCAGATGCTGTCAAAGCCCACATGGCTGGTCCGGAGGAGGCTGGCTGTGCTAGTTCATGTCATGCCATCTGCTGTAGGACCAGCATCCTCATGACCACACAACCACCTTCTCCAGGTGCCACTGAAGGTGGGGACCAAGGTCTGGGGTCCTGGGCAGTGATGCCAGCCCCACTTTCTGCAGCAGGGACAGGCAGGAGAGCCATCCCTGTGTGTGGGCATGGTTGCCCTGAGCTCGCACTGCCCCGGAGGTGGCATCTGCCCATGCTTTGTCCATCTCCTAGAGAGCTTGGTTTACACCAGGGATCAGTGGTTGCGGCTTTAATCACGTATTCATAGACCAAGGAGCTCTGGCAAAACCGCTCGGGGGCTTCAGGCATTTGCGATGCTGCTGCAAGTGCTTGTAAAACCTCACTTCTGCCTGACTAAAAGAAACCCCCAAACCCAGGCACGTTGCCAGCAGGCACCCGGGGCTCTCAGCACCCCTTGGTCTCACCAGCGCCTGGGTAAAGCCTCAGGACCCCCTTGGTTGGGGGCCAGGCGAGGGGGGCTTTGTCCCCAGGCATTCATCCTTGGGCAGGGACGGCGTGTGGGACCCCGGGGACTCCCCAGCCCCTCTGCTCCTCAGCCTGGTTTCAGATTTCCTACCTCTGCGTTTTATCAGCAGCTGTTTATGGGCCCTGGGACGACAGGCTCCCCATGTGTGCGCCCTGCCTAATTCTAGCCATGTGCTGGGAAAAAGAAAAAGGGCTCTGTGATGATAATCTGGCCTGTGAGTAAACGCGGTGTCATGGGAGCCAAGGGACCCCAGAGGAGCGATGTTGCAACTCCGGATGGTTCCAGCCAAGGGAAAAAAAAAAAAAAAA
>VXBH01006947.1:1495894-1537071 GCA_013400035.1 Rynchops niger | reverse complement strand
CACCTGGGCACACTCCTGGCTCAAATCTTTCCAGTACAAAACAACTCCAAAACTCATTTTAAAAGTCAATTATTTTTTTTTTTAGTATTTCTGAAATGTTTCTGAGGCTCATCAGCTGCATAGGAGTCTGGCAGCCCAGCCCACCAAGTAGGTCAGAAAATTAAAAAAAGGTGGAGAGGTGGAACTGGCGCCTCTGGAGCCCTGAGAAATCTGGCTTTTGCAGAGCTCTCAGAAGAGACTGTTAATGTGCCAGAGCAGGGGGCGTTAAAGGGGAAGACATAGGAAACAGGTAAAACTTCTGTCTATAATGCTGCTGAAAGTGACTTTTTTATTTCAGCAAACCCACACTTTAGACACAGAGATAACACACCTGAAAAATTTTGACTGGCTACAACTAATTTCTGTCAGTATGTTTTATCAGCTGGCATTAAAGAAGCCCCTTTTCTCAGCAAAGCACCACTACATGCTTCATCCCTGCCTGTGGGTGAGTGGTCAGTCCTCCCTGACCTGAGGAACCTTTGCACTACACCCAAGAGCTGAAATACCCAAGCAATTCCTCCCAGATTTACTAAGAGTTGTTTCTGAAGCTATTCACCAGACCAGTGGATGTTTACAAGTCCCATCAAGAGAATGTAGCACTTCATACAACCAAGGCCTCAGTCAGGCAATCCAGCTTGCAGAACTGTTTTTCGTTTTTTCTCTTAATGTTATTTTCAGCTGTATGAAGGCACCATATACAGCTGTAGCGTGTTAAAACTAGACAGTGTCAAGATTTACACTTTAGCATAAGAGAAATTCATCACATATGCTACCAAGACAGAAATAAGTACGGAGGATTCCTCTCATACCCATATTTTATACAGAGGTGCTATATTAATAGCTGTTGACCAAAAGCCAAATGTTCCAGCATGGACAAAAGACACAACTAGAAAAATTGCTGCATTTAAAAAAGACCATCCAGTTCTGGAGCTTACTTCTGTGTTACAGTACCTGTCAAATTAAAATACAGAACTTGAAGAGTTGATCTAAAGCCTAGTGAAGTAAATTGACTCACAGTTTATTGATCTCAACAAATTATAGCTCAAGACATCTTTGTATCTGATTTTACTGATAAGTATTATTTGTTATTCCATGTGACAATTTTTATTTTGCTTTATTTTTTCCTCCCCTTCTTACTTTATTATTACAGCATACTGTAGTCTCAATGTAGAAAGAAGCAGAAGCCTGGACTTGTATTAGTCCACTCAAGCATGAAATTATAGTTTGTTGGCTGACAATACTTAACAGCACCCAGGAGACTTAAGTATGATATAAGAGTACCAGAAGATTATAACACAGATTTAATCAAGCATAACTTAAAACCTTCTTTCAAGTCTCTTGAAAGTTACAGTTTGCATATACAGTTGCATACACAGTTACAGCCCTGTATATGCAAAAAGTGACTTTGCATTACATCTAAAGTGTTTTTAAATGTTCTTCTGCGTGTATATCTTTCACTGTTGCCTTTCCAGTCACTTAGCACATATCAGAATGCTTGGACGTGCATGCAGAACATGCTGCATATGTAATACCATCTATAAATGGCACTTCTTTTACAGCAGCAATTGTCACAGCAAGATATTGCTAATTATAACATCACCTAAGCAAGAAATTGGTAATACTTCCTAGTAAGGGTCTGTTATTAATGTAAAATTACAGTGGTATTCCTGTAATAGCTGTAAAACTAAAGGAATTCAGTATGATTAAGGTTACTGCCAGGAATGCCAAAGGGCACGTTAATGATTTTGCATTAGAAAGTATTCTTAAATTGAACGCACTTACAGAAAGCTAATACCTGGATGCAAAACCCTTAAAGTCACTGACATGTTCCAGTGCATTCAGTGGGTGTGGATGAGGCCCTCAATACAGGCCTTATTTGGAAGCTTAATCTGTGTATTGGCATTCTTCCTTGTTTTAGGTGGTTGTTCTGGAAAAAGCACTGTTGGTATCCTTGGTTTGTGTTGGCTGTGATAGTTTGAGTTGAGTTAAACTACTTTAGCACTCTCTAACGCAGAACCAATAAGGCTGAGGCAAATGTGCAAATGTGAGGGGAAAAAAAAAACATTTGCCTCTAATTTTAAGAACACTCTGGGAATCAGTGATTCAAAATAATGCAATTCTTGGTAGCAGAGAAACTCAAGAGCCATTTTCTATTTTCTGATATTGAAATAGGTGCCTGATTCACTAGAACAATTGCATCATCACATGTTCAAATCTATTGTGAATCAACCAATCATAGAACCAGCACTTCTCAAGGGCATGCTAAGTGAAGGTGGAGAGGATAAATCAGAAGAATGAAAATACTGATTTAGGCTGACTACAAGTTTGCATTAGGTGTTGCAGCAAATCATCACATCTTACGAGCTTACTTAAAGAGAATACAAAAGTCCCAAACATGGGAGACAAAGGCTACCTTTCATCTTAAACTATACTACAAGCTTCAAGTAAAATGGAAGTCAGAGTATAGTGTCCACATACACCATGACCACTCATTTTAATTTAGATGCCAAAACAATCAGCAGAGCACTTCTGAAAATCAAGGCTGTGGCGTTTTATTTTTCATAAATATAGACCCAGAGCTCAGGAACCTCTTGATTTCTGTACATTCAAGTTATCTTCGCAGAGTTTTTTTCTGTAAAGCTAGCACCATTCCTTCCAGCTGAACATGTCTGTGAGCCTCTTACTAAAAGCTATTTGACAGAACTTGTCATCCTAACCTTCTTTGCACAGTGTGATTTACTTAGTTACTCATAGTAAATGCAGCATTCAGATTTATACAATCTTCTCCTTCCTATAGGCCTAGAAGCTGAAGAAATTTTGGTGACAGTATTTTTAGAACTTTATCAGTATGCATCTGCTTGTCATAAACAGAGTCCAGTTTGACGTACAGATAAAGAAAATGAGACTTATTTCCAATCACAGCACCAGCTCTACTCCTCTGATACCAGCATCATAACCATAAAACCTGTTACTCTATTCTTAGCAACAGAGGGCATAGGAAGATGTTATGAATTAGAGTGTATGGTCTGTGACAGAACAGGACAGCACAATTATTTCATGAACTTCTAGAAAAAGGAGCCATTCCTGAAAGTGAACCATAGAGGAATAGGTGAGAGCACAAAGCATTTTCAGGTGCTTCCTTTGTGGCTTGGTCACATAGCTGTGCAGAGGGAGAGGAATAATGATAGATTCTAAAATAATAACTTTGACAAAATGTCTAGAGTTTGCCTAAAAGATGATGAAAATAATACCAAATTTTGTGGGTTCAATGTCCTGGAGCTGCTATTTCAAAAAGCAAGAAATACTGTCACAGAAGGTGGGGAAACGTGTACTTAATTACATGAAGGAATAGAATAAGCATTTTGGTCTGATGATTTTGGTCAAATTGTTTTTTAATTTCTGCTGTTATACCTGATGAAAAAGTTTTAATCTGTTAAATATTTATTTAAAAATTATTGTAAAGGATGTATTATTTATGCAGGTTTTTACAGATTACAGTTTTTACAGATTTTTTTTTTTGGGGGGGGGGATTGGAGGAGGGTTGTCTTCCATATAGTTAAGTACTGAGAAGACAATTATGCTATGAATAGTAAAATCTCGCTCAAATTCTACAAAGTGCTGATGGACTTTGAGTGTTTTGCTGTCTGTTCATTAGAAATTTATAGGGGGTGCTTTATTTACTCTGCAAAAGGCAACCTGGTGATTTTCTGAACTGACTCTTTACCCCATTATAATACTTCAAATACTTAATTTTGGATGCAGAAGTAGGGAAAACCAGTTAAAAAGTGAAGCCTTTCTTTAACACTTCTTGAAATATGGAATTTCTTAATATAACCTGCTAACATTGACCATAATCCAGACATTTTAAACAGTAAATAGTTATTTATTATATCCTCATCATCAGCCAAACTTCTGCTTAGTACCATTTTAAAATATAGAAAAAGAGAAGTCTCAGCTTTGTAACGTCTGTAAGGAGTTCAAGAAGTGATTCCTTCCCTGTTTCGTTTTGTGTTTGGTACACCACTAAAAACCTGTGGTCAAAACTCAGAGATTATTTGAACTGCGATTGTTACAGCTGTGTAATATCATTAACTTGAGCGCAGTCCATTAGTCTTATTTTACACCAGTAGAAGAGAACCTATCAATGCTTACAACCTTCAAGCCTTTCACTGTATATGTCTCTGCCTTCAATATCTTAAGAGTCTCAGTTATACTAGGTAAAACAAAGCATCCCTATTCACGTCCGCTGTTTCTCTAAACTGGCAGGAAAGAAATTTCCTCCATTCTAAATTGATTTAAGTTGGATTCCTTAAAAAGAAAGTAAGGGGAAAGTGGTTTTTTTCCTCAGCTATTGCACTATCCTACATAGCCTTGGTCGTAACACTCTGTATGCTTTCCCATTCTCCAGCCATCAGGTGGGAAGCGGGGAGCACAGCCTTACAGTGCAGAAACCTGATTTACACTTTAACTGTTGACAGAACATCTAAAACCAGTTTGAGGAATTTTGAACAGTAATGATAAGCCCTAATATTTTCAATGCGATTACGATAAGAAGCGATAGACCCTTCTTTAATGGGGAAGCACAGAAATGGGTTTTACTCATAAAAAGCCCAGTAAGATTTATTCACAGGCGGAGTCCTCATTAAAGATACAGAATAGTGCATGTCACAAATGGTTAAGGCTTTGAAATTCTTTGTGGATTATTCACTGAAATTTGCATTGCTACACAGCACAAACTATTTTTGGATCCTGCATAAATAGAATATCTAATATAGAATTACATTATAATGAAACATGCAATAATGCAAGTACCCGTAAAGTGCTTTTCATGTACTTCAGGCATCCAGAAGTTTCAAATGCATAAAATATGATCACTCTTGCTGCACAAATGACTGCATATCAGGTTCATTCACATTTAATTAAAACTCACATGTAAAAAATACATATACACGGTCTGCTACGACATAGTTAAACTGCTATTGATACTTTGTATCATGGCAGATATCAATGGGAACTGGAGTGAATAAAGATGTGACTGGTCTTCAGGGCTTGGTCCTTCCAGCTACACTAGAGAACTACACTTTTTGCTATGCAGAAAATGCTATTTGTTAATCATCCATGAAAATGCAGATAAAGCAACTCTGAATCTGGTTGTTCCACAGGTTGCTACACAAATTTAAAGAAGCAATATAGAGATGCAGTTTTTATGTTTAATTATCTGTGATACTCAATAAATACCTTAAAATGTTCAAATATAAGGAATAAATAAAAACAATATGGAATATATATATTTTGCAATATGTATAATATACATAATAATAGATAATATATATGTATTTTACAATATTTTATAACAATATGGACTACATATATATGTGGTCCATATTGAATATAATAATATTTTTCAATTGTCATTTTCCCTACTTTCATGCTCTCTTACACAATGGTGCAGTCTCAGTAGCAAGATTCAAAAGAGAAAGCATGGCCCCAACACAGGCCAGTCTCTATCTTGCCTGCCAGGATATTCTTTTAGAAAACAGAAACAGCTGATTCAAACCCTCTTGGGCTAAGAGGAACCAAAAATCCTGATCTTTCACTTCCCAGATCGGCGCTTTAACAGCCAGGCTATTATGTAAAAAATGGCCAGTAACTCACCTGGCAGCTGAGGGGTTTTGGTTCAGTTCACTGCTGTCTCAATGAGTTAGGGATAGTACGAGGACACCTAACTTACCATGTCACTCAAGGAAATAAGGCAGAAATGAAATATCTCCGCAGCCCTGCCCAAGTTACAGTGACACTGAGGTGTCTGCCTCTTTGATGCCTCTCTTCCCAGCCCAGGTTGCTTCTTACCTTGCGTAGGGATATGGTTAGGAACCTAAGGAAATTTGTGGCTAATAATGGAGGTGACTTGTGGTCTATTCCTAACAGTATAAAATGCCCACTCCACTCATTTTATTTGATTATTCATCTTCACCAAGATTTCCAAGAACATAAAGGATAGCTGAAAATTACGTTTTTATTTTAACCTGTTATATAGTAAAAAATGCATCTCTATATGTTTTTGCTTTAGACTCTTGCTAGAGATACAACAAGAATGGTGGTGGTTTTACTTTTGCCCATAGAAGAGCTAGATCCGATTTTTTAATCATAAATACATGGATGCTTAAATTATGGGTGCAACTACAAAGTGAGCATTATGTTTTGGGCTGCTTTTTCAGTCCTCTCTCTATGTATCCACCCTTTGTACAGCACAGCACAATAATCTTTTTACCTGTTCCTATGATGACACATTTACAATGTTTTTCTAACATTAGATACATCTGTTCAAAGTAAAAACTCCTCCTGGACCAAGCCTTACCACACTCAGTCCAGACAAATAGCAGTTCTTCTGAGAATGCACAACACCCCTTCATCACACAGTGGGGTTTACAGTAACATCCCTACTGAGTTGGTCGGATCAAACCTGACACAAAGCATAAAGAAAGCTTGGGGTATGATTTCATGCATAGAGTGGCAGATCCAATCAATGCAAATGAGCAGAAATGGCTACACGTTCACTAGCAAGTAGATATATGCTTGCTTTGCCTCCATGCGCAAGGTAATTGCAATCTGAAAGCTACACTGCACATGAGAGCAGTGCCAAGCCAGAGCTGCTATCTCCTGAGCACACATGGCAAGAAAAGACCAAGGAGGTATGCTATGAAATACAACTAGGAAGCTGTAGCAAATAGCCATAGATCAGATCAGGTTGGAAGCTCAGGGCAGACGCATCACAAGCGCTCTCTGAGGAGTTACCTGTAAGATATATCTAGGACCCACTCCCATATTCCTTCCCTGGAAGGCGCGCAGGTCCCTAGGTTGGGGAGGGGAGTTCCTGCAGCAGAAGCCTCAGCAAGACCTTGCCCCCAAAACCTCCCTCCCCACGGCTGGGGAGATACGCTATGAGCTTGTCCCTGCAGATAGATATTTTCTACTCAAACTTTCAGGGGTAAATAAGAAGGAAATTCAGATTCTGTAGAGCAGTTCATCAGCTGCAAAGCAAATAGCTATGACTCAGTTTATCACAAACAATAACAGAACAGGAATTAACATTAACAAGCTAATGCTTCATCTGATTGTGAAGGTTTTTTTTAATCTTGTGTCTAATTAATTTTGACAGATTGAATTAAAATGCTTATTTGCTTTGCATTTGATGTGCATGGGGCCCTTCCTGACTTCCTCTCATAAGATTATATGCTGTCAGCACCAGCTTTTGTACGCCCTTTTTCTTTTGGACATTGAAAAAGAGGACTAAGTCCTTATTTCCATTTATTAAGTATTTTTGATCTATTAAGAGGCTTTTGTTTTTTACCAGTGTCTTCCTGCTTTTTTATTTTGTTTTGCTTTTACTTTTTCAGATGTAGAAGTTTTACTTTAACTTGGATATTAATGCATAAGCTCCCCTTTTGACTGTTGAGCCTCCTCACTATATTCTTCTTTAAAAGCCTTCCAGTGTTAGTTCCAGCTGAAATACCAGAGGAATAGGCCTCTTATCCTTCTCTGTACTTTCTGCCAAAACACTTGCAAGAAACATTTTTGAGACATTTCAGCTGGAATTAACAAGAGAAGACTGATTTCCTAAGGTATGCGTTCCTTCTACTGACAGTCGAGGAGACAGGCTGCTTCAGGAGAGAAATTACTCTTCTTGCATTCTTTTCTCCTTCTGACGTATGAACAGTTCTCATTATTGTTAATTGGGATTCGAGTTGCTTACAGAGGTGGGTGTAAGCTCCTCAGCAATGAACATTTTTTAGAGCTACTGTGTGAAACTGTAACTATCAAATAATGCTCAAGACTAATTCTAAAGAGCTACAATCTATCACACACAGCCAGAAGATTATTGGATTCTTATGTTTCTATACCCTATGTCTTAATACCTGCAGTTTTGATGTCTGCTGCTAGAATGCACACATTTCAGGGAATCTTCTAGCAACAAATTTTACAATAAATGATAGAGTGCTTGGAAGGTCAGGGCGTATATAATGATTCTGCACAGAATTTCAGTTAGTCCCCTTAGACTATGCATTAATTACATTTGCAAAAGTTGTGTTATCTGAGCATAGAGGTTACTTCTTTTCTTTGTTCCGTGTTTATGCTTCCTATTTTATGTTTTATTTTAAAACTACAGTTACACAAATTGTTGTGAAGATAGCATACAGGAAAAGTCTATAGATGGGTTACATGCAAAAATAGCACACACATTCACTGCCACCTTGTATTAGTGTCAATAAAGCAATAAACAACCCAATGTAAAAGTAAATCCAAAATAAGCCCATTGGAAGGAACGGAATTGATATGACTCCTGACATAACAGCTCTTGCTCCAAGTACTAAATCCGGCACAGATGGAGTCAGTTATTCTGCATTAGCACCGCTGTAACTGAGGGCAGAATTTTCTTTGGCGATTCTTTCCTGTTGTTTCACTGGGTTGTGAAGATTGATGTAATGGTGGCACAGCCAGTCTTGAAGGGTGCTTGGTCCAGCAGTGTTTAGCAATAACTCTCACCAACTGGGAGCAATAACCAAGGTTACAGGTACCCTGCGTGATGATGAGTGAAGGGGTAGATACCTGAGCTGTCTCGCGTGCAAGATCTTGCTCCTCCTTCACATGCAGGAACTGAAAAAACTACTGAATCCTTTTGCCCCAGGACACAATAAAAAAATCATAGAAACTAAGTTTAAATGAGCTCTTCTGGCACTGAAATGACTAAGAATTGTGCGTGCAGTCCATGCCTACTGAAGGCTAAGATGCTTTTCAAATGTCTGCTGTGAAAACCAGAGTAAACCCAAGCTGAGCATGAGGAATCTGAAAGCATCAGGACACCCAGCGTGCACTACCAGCCTTCCCTACAGAGTCCTGCAGACTGGGGGCACAACCTCCACATGTGCCTTTTCACAGTGGAAGGACCATCTTCAAGATCTGTCACCAAGAGCTACATGATGCACGATGATTTCATAAGGATATGCTAAGTTTTTAACAACCTAATATTTATAGGTTAAATATAATATTTAACACTAAGTTGTAGGGACAAGCAGAATAGAGAACATGCAACGCAAAGGGATCAGGCAGATGTTAAGGAGAGAGACATTTCATCAGTGTGCATGTAAAACACGCGTCAGTGAGAATACAAGTAAAAACTTCACTCGGCTTCAGTATTCTCGTAAGATTTCTACATTATTAAATAATATATCACAACAAAATCTAAGACAAATTATTACTGATATACTGGCAGGAAAAGCAGCCTACATTTAAAGCTGTATTTGTTCATTTGTATATGCTCTGTCCACAGGTATGATGGCATTTTAAAATAACATGTAACCCAACTCTCTCTTTCTAAAATACCAGACCATGCTAATTTACAGCACTTGAGAAGGTGAGGACACTTATGGCTTCAAACTTAACCTAGAAATTATAAGCCAAGACCAGCTGATGCAAAAATACAAAGACAAGGTGATACATTAGCTGTGTGAAATGAGAACAGGTGCCTTTCTGCAGGAGGCTAATTCTAGAGCCTTCCTATTGGAATTTCCAAATTAAGAGGACATTGGTAAGTTGGAAGTAAACAGCTGGTCATGATTTGTAGATTTGCATAAAAGCGATAAATGGTAGATCAAGCTTTGAAAAATCATTCACCATCATTTTGCTTTTTTTATCCTTCCCATGCTGGCATTTACAGAACTGAAGTTAACCTCTCCCAGTTCTCTCTCAGGTGCTGAGGGTACTGGTTTGTTCCCCTGCTAAGGGATATATTTAACATTTCTCTTTGGCATTCTTACTTTTTCACACTGATTGATTTAAGATTAATCATCTAATGAGTTTCAGTATGTAGCCAAAGTACACGCACCTTAATGTGTTGAAACTTTCTTTCAGTTCTAAGAAACTGGTTGGTGATATTTCTGCATTCATCACAGCACTAGTCTTTTCACTGGATGGCCAAATTCTTTACAAGACATTTCCTTGAAAATGCTTTCTTCCTTGATGATCTAATAAGTCTTCTACTCTAATCACCATCCTCTTTCATCCTCAATGAAGCACTGCATCACTTCAGTTCTGGCTCCACTTGTGTCAGTATCCAGTTGCAATTGTGTAGTTTCCCTACCTGTTTTTTTCTGTCTTTCATCTTCACCTGATTCTGAAAGGGCCTTAAATCTGTGGCTTGGCTCAAGTTGAAATTTCCCATTGACCCTGATGTTTTCATGTTAGAACTATTATTTTCCTCATTGCCTTTTGATAGATTGGATTTAATTTTTTTTAATCTTATTTTTAGGTGTTGAGTGTGCTGTTTTGGTTTGGGGTTGTTGCAAGTAGGTGGTAGTTTGCTGCCAGTCTACTATCTATAAGCACTTATCTAATGTTCTGTAGCTGTAGTAGGCTTCCAATAAATACTAATCCTCCAGGAGCGTACTTGTAAAAACCATCATCTTTTCAGAATCCTTTAGGTAGGCCTAGAATATCTGTCCATAGATTAATTAAGAAATTGCTGCTAAAACTGACTGAGATTGCAATGCAACTACTTGATACCATATCTAATGTTTTCAGCCTCCATAAGACTTTGTCAGCTATTGTCTGTGGGCAATAATTTTTCTCTGAAAAGTCTGAAGGGAATCTAATAAAACCTGAAGAGTTGAAACTTTAATAAACATCATAAGTCATGTTTCCTTAGTAGACTGGTTAAAAAAAAAAATCTTTTAAGATCCTTTCCCTTTGATCATCCTACAGGGCTTTTCTGATGATCTGAATTGTTGCATGTCAACCATTATTTAAGAACATCACCTGCATAGAAGAAACAGTATTTTGGTGACCTCTAGTCTGTAAATTAAAAGGTTTCCATGAATCAACAGGTATTATTTCCATAGATTCATTTGTTTTATTGGAATCATCCATTTTCTCAGTCAAACCATTAGCATGGCATTTTCAACAGACTTTAAAGATGCCTCATAACTGGTTTTAAGAGCTACCTGCAAATTGTACCATACATACACACATAGTACAATCTGTATTCTTAAACAGATATTTTAATCATATATGATTATGTGCTGAATGACATGAATTAGAGATATGCAAAAACCAAGCGCAGTCCTTTTCATAAATTTAGTTAAGCCATATACAATATAATAAAACTCCAAACAGAGACATTTAAAACTTCTCCATTTACTGTGGGAAGGCGATTTCCATAATTACACACAGAGTCTACCACCACTGCAATTATCCCTGTTCTTCCCCACAAGGACCAATTGCTGTGTTTTGAACTGATCTACAAGGGGAAAAATACAGGATCACATGTTTAAGTGTAGCTCTCCCACCTTGAGCATGAAAATGCAAGCCAGCAAATTTGTGATTCAGAAAAGCCTGCTGTGGTATTTTCTTCAGTACCTGGAGAAATCTCCATGGCAGAGAACAAAATCCTTTCTCTCCAATGGTTGTTTTGATACAGCAAGAAAAGGAGAAGCGGTGCCCACTGCTCTATTAACAAAATTGCCTCTTGGTAATCTGTGAAACTCCAAAGTAGCCAAAATCCTTGTTTCACCCCCCACCAAAAGCACTGAGTTGTCCTCCATTTGCAGATCAGCACTTCATTGCAGCAACACATTTAATAGCTTATATTTTGTTTAGAGACTTTTAAAAGATGTTGCTCTTCACAATTCAAGTGCAAGTCTGTTGAGGTTTCTCATTCTTCACTTAGATACACCACCAGCACGGCCACTGCTTATGAAATTGTAAGCTATAACACCAACAGGCTATGACTAACAGTCACTGGGGAAGGCAAATTGATAACCTTGTGGGAATGAAAGCCTATTTTCTGATTTTCATAAGCATTTGATAATGTCGTTTTAATGAAGCTTAACTTGCCCTTTATCCCTGACAGATAAGAGTATGTTCAGTGTCCTACTTAATCTGACTAATGACTAAAACAACTCTTGCCTGTTTGCTTCCAGCAGCGCAACTCCTGTCCTGGAAACTGAGTGGGTTCCCTAACAATTGTCCCACACTAAGGCATGCTGCTTCTGCTGTTGCATTGCTACCAGAGCCTGAGCTAGTTAATGTCTAGCAGGAGAAGCCTATAAAAGCTGCAGTTGCACTTCTGCACTGAGTATATCATTGAATCTACAGGATACATAACAAATCAGAAGAATGACCTTTGGCATTTCATAAACAAAACAATGTCCCAGCTCACAGAGCTAACAGCTTTTCAGGTGTTGAGGTAAGGTATGTCTCCAGCCTTGGGAGGCAAGAATGGGCTAAAAGACTATGTGATTTTTGGAAGATGCACAGTAAGATCTTTCACTGCGAAGGGCACAGAGGAACATTTGTGGAAGTATCTAGGAAGAAAGGGGCAGAATAGAGGTATGGCTCACCCACTCCCCTTTCCGCCCTCTCTCAGCACAGCACATGCAGCTGGTGAAACCCCAGCAGCTGTGCCCTGTGACTATGAGTCCCCAGAGGCAGCACCACCCCACTCCCCAGTGGGGGGCTTTAGTAAAACCCACCGACTCCAGCTGTCAGGAAACAACCGTGCCCTTACAGTGCTCACACCAGCTCACTCCCACGGTAGCTGTCACTGTTCATTCTCCAGCACCACTGTGTGAGCACAGAGTGGGTGACCGGCACTATTTTTCCTTTCTACCAAAATTAAAAAACATGTATACATAGATTTATTTTTTCCTTCAGTGATTTCTTATTTTTCTCTGTTTCAATGTTCCCCTGGAAGAAACTCCTCCTTTTCTGTGCTCACAACAGGGTAAAAGTGCAATTCTTTCTGTGGGAGATCCATTTTGAAGACTGAAATGTCTCCCAAATACTTTAAATAGTGGTCATGACTGGTTCCCACACCGTTGATTCTATGCCATGTGGCATCAGTAGATATCATCCACTCCTGAGAATGGATCACTTCCTGTAATGACTGGCATTTTCACCAATTAGCAATCCTTCCATGGGATGCACACATCAAAACAGTATGCAAGTTTGTTTTCATGCTGCGGCTACATGCCTTAATTTTGTTAACACTGCTTGGGCATAAAAAACAAGGATATTGCACAACTTTTTTTTTTTCTTTAAAGTGTCTAAGCATCTTTAATTTTAGGAGGTAAATTTCACAAAACAGGCAAAATATTCAAGAACTGCTGAATTAGAAATCACCTGAAGTTTTAAGAAGAATCTTAATAAAGCCTCTATTTTACCACCTATTTAATCATATGACAGTGGTATGCAAAGTTAAAGGATCTTGGGCTTCTGTTCCCAGGTTCACACCAGTTTCACCATGTAACTTCACAGAAGTTGCATGGGCCGTAAGCAGCACGACTGAAGTAAAGGGGAGCTTTTTCCATCCATTTTAATACATGCAGATTTGGGTGCGTTTTTGACCCAATTTTCAAACCAATTTTCTGTAATGCACATATATCCATAGAGCCACAGCACAGACCTCAACGCACATTACAATATTTATTCTTTAAAGATCACCTATGATATAAATATTACTGTTCCCTTTTTGCAGCTGAATAAACCACAATACACAGTAGTTAAGGTACCAATTGTTGACATGGATGTCCATTTCTACAGATACAGTAACAATAAATTGCACCTGTAACTCTGCAGTCAAAGATGATTCACACTTTATGAGGATCTTTTTCTTTTCACAAGTTGCAGATATAACAGTACTTGCCAAGAGCTGGAAAAAACACGCACATATTGTGGTAGTCAGTCTGGAGACAAAAACTAGAATGTTTTAAAATGGTGGAAAGAAAGAAAACAGTAACTTGACAAATCCCTATTTTGCTATTGTTCTCGCTTTTATCAAAACTTTCTCATCAGATTTGGTGTTATGAGAGAAGCAAGCCACAAAACTGGCTTGTGAGATTCCTTATGCTATCAGCAGGCTCTCTGCAGGCAGGGTCACTGCTCTTGCTACAAACAAGTAGGTTGATATTTAGAAGAAATAACAGAACAAGAAGCATGTTTGAGAATTCTGCTTTTGTGCAGATGTTATGCAATTGAAGAAAAGCAAAAAGAATAGTATTTCTTTCATAAAGATGAGTGATGAAATCATGAAAATGCAAGTTACGCAAATATAACTGTCATTGCAGGAACACAGAACCGAATGCTAAAATATATACAAACATATGCTGCTCAGTCAAAAGAACGTTTTTTTTGTAATCCAGAGGAAAAATAGAGGGGAAAAAATTAGTGATAGTAGTTGATATAATAAAGTAGGTAGAAGAAAATCTTAGTGCCATCAGAAAAGATAGCAACATTTCCACTGACACTGGTGGAGTCAGGATTCCACTGTACTTCTATACTGACTAACATTGACAGCAAAATTATTTTAAGTGACAACAAAAGGCAATTTTCTAGCAGAAGGGATTCTAAATAAAGGTCAAGTAAAACTGTACATAAGCTTGAGGTCAGGTTTAATATGGCCTTTGGGACATGAGAATGAGGAACAGTGTCCTATATTCTTTTGAAAGAAGTCCTCCTTGACCTACTTATATGCAGAAGGCTGATGGTTTCAGAGGACTTCCTAGTGGGAAGAAATTGAATAGCATCTGTCCTTTCCAAAATGCAGACATTTGCCAACATGAAGAGATCTATATTCTTTTTTCCCTGTCCACCACAAATACAAAATACATTTTAATATTATGCAAAGAAACACCTTACAGTAACTAAAAATATATAGATACCCCATAATTGACTTAACCATGTGGTTTACTGTTTGAAAATTCACGTTAGACTCCTTTTCCTTTCCATGGATTATTATTATGTTTTTTCTTCTCACCCTCCTTTCCCTGTAAGGGAAAAAACACTGATGTGTATGTTTTCTGAAGGGAATGATGCACTGGTTTCTGCAGCTGGAGTGCCAACCTTGGCTGTTCTTGGAAAACCCAGATGAGCATGTACAGTTGCTTGAGAGGTGCCATGCATTTCTTTCACTTCAGCTCTTATTGGGTGATATTATTTACCTTTGCAGTAATCTAATTTGGGCAAAAATAATTTTAAAGTACCACAGGTCATATAAATGGGACTAAAATGCACCTTTCTTGCATTGTTCAGATGTCTAAAAATATCAACTATGTTTTGTTGTTACTAGTTGACAACTTTTTAAACAGATTGAAGCTTATGCAGAATGCTGCTCTTGGAGAATCTGTTTTATCTCACATATCAAGCTGCCACATACAGGCTTCATAGGGTAATTGAATCGATCCATGCCCTGGTTCTTAACTAGCATCCCTAGACTTAGAAGTTCTATAGAGTTCATAGGCTAGATTTAGTTCTCTTCTCAAAGTTTTGATGTCGTCAAAGATCACACCAAGGATCTCACAGTGAATGATGTCTTCTTCATCTGCCCTTTTATTTGTCATATTTCTGTGAAGCAGACAATATTGTCTACCAGTCTAAAACACCACCAGCAGCAGTGTTGATCTAGTAACATTTACCAACCAGCTTAAAAAGACTTTCTTGGAGACAATCTTGGGGTTTTTTTTAAGTTTCATAAGGACACTGTATCCTTACACCATACCATGATGGCATGTCTGTAGCTGCAGTAATATCTGCACTATACAAAGGAATGAGCTTCTATTACTTTGATAGGTGTGAAAAACACGCATCTCCTGAACTTCAGAACAGAGGATGGATAAGTAATATCATTCCACGTGAAGTATCAAGCAATCGTTTTCCATTTTAAAAACTAAATTTTTTATGAAGATGTAGATAAACTACTGTACTAACGTAATCTCTGTACCAGGTAGAAGCATTTAAATGTTCCTCATCAGAGAGCCAGAATGTGTTTCAAATACAATCAAGTTACATGTTAAATGCATAATACTAGATAAAAATTTTATACTGGTTAATGCACAAACTATTCAGTCCCCAATATTATATCTAATGTGTGATAATAAGTCCAAGCTAGAATGAAAAGTAAAATAGATCTTCATGCTTTACTCCTACTGTAGGAACTGTCAAACTACAGTAAGGAATTTTTTCTCAATGGAGAGTGTGCTTTCAGCAGAGCAGTAGAGATTAGTAAGCATGTTTCAGGTCACAACTAAAGAGTATGTTTAGATTCAAGAGTAGAAACTTGAATGTTTCCTGATGTTCTTTGGACAGATATCAAGCAGTGCCATCAGGTCTTGCTTTTCTAAAAGCTAGAGTAAATTATAACTAATTGACAAAAAAAATTTGTATTCAGTACTATACACGAAATATGCAGTGTAATCCACAAGCCTAATTCAATCATAATGTTCAGTTGACATAGAAGAGCATAGTGGAAAAAAAAGTTAAAATCAAATTTCAGGCTTAGTAATCACAGAGGTCAATGATTATAGTTATTTTTGAAGTATTTACAAGTTCAGTTACAAAGGAAAGTGAAAAACCAGTAAGAAAGACGTTATTGATGCTGAGTTACAATGCAGTACGTTAAATGCAGAAATTTTGAATGTAATTCTGAATGGGAAAAAAAATAGTTATCTATGTATTAAAAAGTGAGTCACGGGGAAGAAAAAAATACCTGGGAGAGAAGCTATAAAAAAGGCAAAAGACCAGTGGGGAGGAAGTTCACTTGAGATTACAGGATATTTGTATTATGTGCGACTGACTAAAATGCTGACCTGACAATACACATAAATTGCCTTACAGCAACGAAGTGAGGAATGTTAGACAAATCTAAATCTAACAGAGGGAACCAAGGAACGAAATTAGCCGGTTGTATAGTCCTGCCCCCTTCTCCCTGTGTTCTCACTGAAAGTCTCCCATGCTACCAACTGCCTCCTTTCCTGCTTTTCTCAGTGGCTTGACCCACTTCAGATGATCACTTTTCCATAGCCTTGGCTACTGGGGAGCAGGGCCCCAAGCAAAGGAGGGAGGCAACATTTAGTTGGTGAAGAAGTGTTCCAAAGAGACTTATAGAGAAAGAATACTTTGGAAGGACATATACAACTGATACTTTTTTGATTAATTATCAGAGCACTGTTCCATCTCTTTAATGAGATACCAAGTAAGGCACAGTTATTTTGCCTAGTGTTTTAAAGTGACATTAAGACTACACAAAAACTGAAGCAGAACTGGCTAATGTGAGCCAAATCTAGTTGTTAGGCTAATTATTTTTTTGTCCAAAATACTCATTTAGCTGTGTTTCTTTTCTGTATGTGTTTGCTATGAACACCTTTCCCTACTGACTCCACCAGCCTGTGTGTGTGTGTGTCCAGCTTCAAAAGCACAGAGGATGTGTCTATGTAGATACTAAAATAAAATAAAAGCAGTTATAACTTTGGAAGAGGGCCCACTTTATTAGAAAATACTATGCCCAACACACCTGGCTTTTTCAGTACAGGAAATCCTTAGCATGACTAGATAATAATCTGGATAAGCATCTAAGCCGGCAGAAAGCAGTACCTCTCCCAGCACTGGACTTTGCTGCATTTGGAAGCAGGGAGAACCAACCCAAAGTTAAAGAATAGCTGGCATTTATCACAGTAAATATTCTTCTCGGTTAACTGGTGTAAATTAAATTCCATAAATTATTCTTCCACTTTGCAGGCAAATGTCCTAAACAGACTTTCTAATTCTAACAATAATTTTTAGATATAGTACAATATTTCTCACTTTTCTCTTTCCACTTTAGTCTGTCACCCAAAGATATCAGTTACTTGCTGCTTTTTAGTATATACTGATTTGATTTGCATAGATGTATCACATGAGTTACTACTATTATTGTATTTCTCTGTGTAAATAATTTTCTCAAATGGTTGCAGTGCTGAGCTAAAATAAAATATATATTGTGCTCCTGATATATTTAGGGCTCTAATCTTTTTTCGTATAGTGATAGCACAATTTATAGGATAAACTCAAAAGGAACAAAACCATTGAAGTCAAGGACATGCTTTCACCATGCTCAACTAAAGGTAGAAGGGTATGATAAGCAGCACACCAGAAAATCCTATAATCACCAAAAAAAAAAGCATCCAAAACAAGTTAGAAGCTTCCAAGCTTTTACATATGCTGATGCTTATTAACCCAAATGGCAGATGTGATACTCCTCATTTGTGAGCTACCCCCAGAAGCACCTGTGTTTTGTGGTAGCTAAATTTCTGGTCCAGATGTCTGTATTTCCACCAGTGGACAAAGCATGCAACCCAACTATAACTGCTGCCATCATCCTAGAGCATGACTCACAAAACTGTTACCCCCTGCCTAAGTTGCCAGTTTGCTCCTTTTCTTTAGGTGTGCTCAGAAGACAAGACCATTTGAGTGCAGCTTTTCCCCAGCCCAGCAGAGCTCACTGGCTATGTAAGATATAAAGAGCCACACATTTGTAGAGACTGAATTTCAGTTTTTAAAAAATTATGGAAATCCCTTCAGGTGCAGATACCTCTGTTTCTCCCATTATAGCTACTTTCTTGTGTCTAAGTCATTAAATACTCCATGAGGCAGAAAGAAGCATGGACTCTAAAACCTGTCTGTGCCTCACATAAGGAAAACTAAGGCTTTGTCCAAATGGGTAAATACTAATAGATGTGACACACCAAGAGATCCACCACCACAGAATGCCACATAGTTCTGGCTGTGGTTCAACTTGCAACTCTGGATCAGGCAGCATAAATCCGAAACAAGTCTTTTGAATGTGCTCCAGCCCCCAGGCCATGAAGTGTCTGGAGTTATGGGAAGGAGAAAGTTGGGGAAAAGTTATTTTTACAGAGGATGTCTAACACCACATTCCAGGTCAAGATCCCAAGAGACAAAAGCCCACTGATGGGAGTGCCTGCCAGAGCAGAGCGCTAAACAGGGAGAGGTACTTATGCTTCCCAGGCTCCCTTGGCATCTCATTCCTCTGCAGCTTCAGTGGATTCTCAACTCATCTGGACTCCAAATTCTCTTTATGCCAAAGTCTTGTTATTATAGAGCCCAAAGCTCATGATTCCAGTAGGCAGTTTGGGACCCAGAATTAGGTGGTGCAGCGGTGAATGCTGTAACCCCCAAGTATCCCAAAGAATCAATTTCAGAAACAGTTTTGATAAGGACTATACAGTACCTCAGTAGATGCAGTTCTGTAACTCCTGTGCACATTACGTGGCACCTACACAAGCGAGTGGTGCCAGGGGATTTGGTGAGAAAATGGATTATCAGCGAGGGCTTTAGAACTGAGTCCCTTGACCAATTATAACAAAATACTTCCATAACTACATGTGAATCTTCATTAGCATTATTTTTTAAATTATTATGTAACTACAATCACATTTGTTTTACAGCCGATTACAAAAACATGTTACTTCCTTTTCTCGTCTCAAAAGAGACGTTTCCAGCCCAGGCAGTGGCACAGGTTATTCCTGTTTCAGAACAGGAAGTTCTGCCACACTGGCTAGACAGGATAAAAGGGAAGCAATCCATCTTTAGAGGACTGTGTTGCCTAAGCTTGCTAACTATATTTGTTCTTTCCCCAGTACAGTTTTCATTGACTGCTGGTCTGNACCCCTGTTCTCAGCATTACCCAGTTAAACAGGTTGGAAAACTTACACCCAACCTTTATTCAGTCATGCTGGCTCAATGGTGATATTTTAAAACTTAAAGTGTTGCAAAAACCTTGACTGGATACCTTTAGTACACTAGACACTCAGCATACCTGATTTATGATGGAATAACCTGATTTAAGTTTTAGTGGTACAGCTCTGAATATCAGTGTGCCCTAACCTAACAAATTAAGTAGCAAAACACAGCAAAAAGTCTGAGCGTTCTAGTAGTTCTTTGGAGAGATGCCGAAATATAATAACACAAATAGAATAAATATACTTTACGAACAAATCAATTTTTCAAAGGTAACACCTGTTTTGCCCTGCCTCCTAGTGTGAGTAGATTCATCTGCGCATAGATACAAGTAGGCTACTATGGATTCTGTGTACTCCTCAGCATGCTAGGTCTCCATCAAAAACTCCAATGTGAACAGGACTCCAAAAGTTTCTTTCTGAAGCAAATTGGACAACTTCTTACACTCGTTTTGCAGATTGTTTCATATCAATAGTTACATGGATTAAGTCCTCCAAATCAAAACCTGAGAATATTCCTGTTTTCAATAATATTTTTGCAATCTTTCCATGCCTGAAAGAAAAGCTATTTCATTAATCCTTTAAGCATACAAATTAAGTTTAATTACCCAGATTGAGAAATGTTTATAAAAGCTTCTAAGACTAAGTAATATTTGATCACGTTGGTTGCAAATAAGGAAGTTTACTATTTTTAAAAAAATATTTGAAAAAAACTCAAATATCAGTGCTCCAAAGGATGTAAGAGAGTGAACTCTGCCTGTAACACTAAGGTAGTCTCCCTTCGCAGAGGCTGTTAGACAGGTGTTTATCAATAACCATCTGCTATCTTTGGACCAAGACAGAGAGTTGCCAAGACCTTTTATTTGCAAGGCATCCAGCACCAGCCAACTGTCTCATGAGAAAGTAGCGCTCAGCTGCACTAACGTGTTAATGAAAGTGTGATAACACACAGAGGTTCTTTGCTTACTTATTTTCCCAAGATGTTTTATTTACTCAGAAATGCAAACAGGGAAGGGAGTCTGAAAATCTGTCCAAGGCAGACTGTTTCCCCCAGTTGCAATTTTTTTAATCCTACCTTTTTGCTAACTCCCTGAGACTTCCTAAACAAGCCTGTGCTGTGCTCGAAGTCATACAACTGCTTTGGCTTACGCTATGTTTCATCAATTTAAACCACATTTTCCACAAAGTATATGACACAACCTATGCATATCAAATGCACAACAGAAGGTGCACGAAACAACTTGCAAAAAGGATGTTTTATCTTTGTTTTATGAGATTTCTGAAGCACAGACCAATACTCTAGGAAGACAGAAATTAGACTTAATATTATGCTATGCACAAACACGGGGAGATTACATAATAAACAAATACTGCCTTCACTCAGCTCTGTCATATAGACTACAAGGAAAATCATGGGTTTGTGTCGAGTTCTTCCATACTTTACAATTGTATTTTGTTTTAGTTTCTTTTCTAAAAATTAATTTCCTACCATCACTTTATAAAACCTTTATGCCTTCTTTTGTTCTTTCCCAGTATGGTTTTCATTAAATTTTGCTCATGATTTAAAGTTTTAGTGCCCTTGTAAACACAACCCTTGCTAACAAACAAAATTGTCAATTATTAATAGCAATTGTTACTCTGGGGACAGATATCTGAACATTATGTTATTCTAACATCTCCTCGGAGTCGGGCAGGTAGAGCGGAAGCAAGCATATCCTGCAAAACCTGAGAGGCTGTGTGCATTGGGTCAGAATCTTCCTTCATGAATTATAGGGCAGCAATAACTTCACCTTTCAGCAACTGCTGCCCCGACAGAGTTGCTGCAGTGCTTAAGAATAGCTGATGAACTCAGCTAGTTCCCAAACTTGGCTAACGCCTCCTTCCTACCACTGCATCCCTCACATTTCAAAGTGAAGTGTGCACAGAGATTCACCCCAACACTTTCTATGAGATGATAACCACTGCAGCTGGTCATGGGTGCAATGCCTGCAGAGGGGCAAAGAGGAAGGAAATACGATTTGGCACTCGTGGAAAAAATACCTAAGCTCTACTATTAAGGAATTTTCAATTTCAGACACAATAAAACTCAGATAAGCAGCTGTGATTGACAGGAACATTCTATAATTCATTGTAGCCAGTTTCAAGATCAGATAATATTCAGCAGTAGGAAGAAAAATAAGTGCATTAATGCCCAAAAGCCAAAGGGAAGCTCATTTTGAAGAAACCACTCCTGCATTGGGTAAAAGGCTGTGAATAAGAGCAAGATGAAAGACAACAAAATGAAAAGCAATGAAAACATATTCTTTCTTTATTATTATTTCTTAGGGTTTGATTATTTATTTTTCTTTACTTTTTCTAGTTTTACTTTTGATCTCTGAGCAATGTAAAATCATATGAATGGACACTATTTTAATTTAAATCTCATTTTATACCTAAAATTTGAGGGTGGGGTGTAAAGGAGAGTGTGTGGATAAACATTGTGATAGAAAACTTCTGCACAATAGAAGTGCAAAATCATGTATTTATATTTTTATTGTCATTTCTATATTATTTGTTCTCAGAACCTTCAGCAACAAACTGGAGGCTCCACTGTGCTCAACACTGCACAGAAACCAAATAAAAAGCTCCCCCACACCCTGCAGGACAACAAATTGCCAGACATAATACCATATGGAGATACAGATAGAGAAAGATATAGAAGGAAATTATCGGACAGTATATGACAGCAGAGAATAGATTAGGGTAATGAAACATTGATAATTAACAAACATTGCATCTTATTTGGGCATCTAGGGGTAGGATTTGTTTGATTTTGGAGAGAGTGTGATGGAGATCAGTGTCTGACATAACAGCAGCAGTTTTAAGATAAATAATAGTTAAATAGTTAGTCCTAAGTATTTTTCTAATAAAACAATGGAAGTGTGAGGGGCAACACAAAATAAAGAACATGCTTTCTGGAAAATTTCATAGGTAGATAACGTGAGCTAGAATGCTGACAAATAGAGGTAGAACAACTCTTAACACTGAGTGAGAGATGAATGATGAGGTGGGGCAAATCCATGAAAATTCAATCAGAAAAGTCAATCAGAAAATCGGTGGGAACAGGAGAGAAAGAGTCCAAAAGGAACAGGAAAAAAAGGAGGACAAACTATGTATGTGAACACGCCTGGGATTTAGCATGACTAATCATCACCAAATCTGAAATCCAGTGGAAAAATCAGCAACCCCTTAGCAGGATCTCACTCTTAACAGCAGCACACCAAAATGCTTTGCTCTTCTTTTAAATCTGCAGCATTACAGCTTCAAAAGTTAGAAAATATCTCTATTATTGTCATTCAGCTCATTGGGTATGCAGTGTGCATTATGATACGTACTAATGTTTTTCCACAAAAGCCATTTTTTTCCTCAAACCTGTTTGGTTCATGTTTCACTGATCAGTGCACATACTAGTCCTTTTTCCACCTACATTCCTGTTGCGGGACTTTGCTCACCTCTCGATTCTCCATCCAAACATCAGAAGTGAGCATAAGACTACAACGTGGTGAGCCTCCTCCCCCAGTCCCTCCATCTAGCTTGCCTGACAGACACCCAAATGCAAAATTCATCCAATTACACTATTCCTCATCCCTGATTACTACTTCCCAATCCCTCCCAACTCCCATTAGTTTTTATGGCGTAAGCCCAAATGCACATGTACAAAGATCGTTAGGGCTGGTCCAGAACTGGAGGAGAGACAAAAGTGAATCACAAATTTTTCCTCAATCATCCCTTAGGTTACTGAAAAAACATTCAAGACAAAAATGTTTATGTGTTCAAATAATTAAGCTACTTTTCTGTTGTTACAGGAGTGCCACAAAGTAAAACTTACTAGCACTTGTAATGAGTGCAGAGCTCATTTTTGATCATTGTGCAGATATTTAATTTCCTTGAAATAACGTTTCATTTGATTATGACGTGTTTTATAGCATACTATTTAGATTACAAGACACTGTCTAGTCTGAGCAGGATGCGTTCAGGTAGCACTACACTGCCAATAAGAAAAATCAAAATAATATTAGTACTATTATCATGTATTCGACTTTTGTTATCCCACAATGCTATCCCACATACACACACAGAGGGACCTACTGCTAAACCTCAACTGAAAGTCAAACTCTGCAGGTAAAGACCATACAATATAGAGTAAAAGAGAATGACTTCATACAGCAGGGCCACAAATATTACCTGGGAGCTGGGACCTGCCAGCCTCAGTTCCTCAAGGAAACTGAAGAGTATTTTCTGTACATCATTGATGCTGGGGACAGGACTCAAAGTTGATGTAGCTCAGCAGGGTATGGCTAGAGACTGAATGAATTGTCTCAGTTTCCTTAGCGACGGAATTGAGATGCAGGCAAATAAAACTACCTGACACACAGCATCTCAAAACGATGCTAGGTCTGTTCAAAGTTCTGTGTCATCCTTAAACAAACACAGGAGCCTAATTCACCCATTCAGACAATGTTACTGCAGCCCTAAGAGATAATCTGCTGTCATCTTTGCTTTCAGAAAAAACAGCCTTCGGGTTGCCTCTCGAGATAAGATAATGCTGTAAGAGTTTTTGTCAAAACTGTAAGGTCAAAAGAGTGCTCTGCTGTTAAACCATTCTGTGTCTTAAATTCCTTCCACTTCATATGTGACAGGCTCCTTTCAGTTAGTTCACCTGACAAGGTTCACAGGAAAATACCTCAGTGTCCCAGAGTGACAGCAGTGGAAACATGCTCTTCTCAGGCACCTTTCTTACATTGTCAGAGTGTTTTATTGTAAGTGACAATCAGCCTGATACCATTAGAGAAATAACTAGAAATAAAAACATCAAGGAGGGAATTATACAGAGAGACAGTCTAACTTCTTATTTTTATAGTAACTGCTATTCACAAACACAGCAAAGGATAGCCATACATTGTTAGAGTATACCACCACCACTCTCCTACGCTCAGCTGTGACTTGGAACAAGTGTGTTTGGCAGCAAGAGTAGCTTATTTCCACCCCCCAGTTCAGCCCTTGAACTCCTCCGCAAATAGCTTTCAAAAAGGATGCCTATGAATCACATCTGACAAATTTTTTGCCCATAGATTTTAAAGTGCTTGATGAGATGACCTTACCACTAATGGCAGAGACAAAAAACAGGGAAGACAGGTAAAGTTAAATGGCATGTCAAATATCAGAAACAAAGTCAGCAGAAGACTAGGAAGAACGTAGACCTTTTAGTTTCTTGTGTCATACGCTTTCCAACACCCTTTACTGCCTTGTGAACCATGAAAAAGAAAACTCAAGTCTGACTTTCGTAGGTGGCAGGCCTCTCATCTTGGATATCATGCGAGTTCACCAAACTGTTTAGCACAGGACACCAAAATATCATCGTGTCTCATAGTATTAGCACAGGACCATACTACTTCAATAACTGCCTCCAATAGTTTAACACAACGGTTTATTTCCATAGTTTCTGGTATCATTCTAGTGCTGTTTTCATTACCTTACTAGCAAAAATGGTGAAAACCACCAACTTATAATTACTGAGCATAGTCTACAGATTTTTAGGAAATCAATTTCTTGTCCTGCTAGAGAGCATCACTGAACAATAACTTGGATGTAGGAATTGAATTTTAAGGGTTAGCCTTTTCATTTTAAGTTCTCTTTAAACACACTTTTCTGGAATTTGTCATTTACAATTGCTGATCAGTGATTAATTTTCCCTTTTTCATCTCTGCCCTAGTAGGAAAAAAGAAATAATTTGCAACACACACACAAAAATATGACATATAACTGGTAAATCTTTGTTTGAGCATCCTGTAGAAGTATTTGCAAAGTAGATAAAGGTAAAAAAGGCAGGCAGTGTATCACTTCGGGAGTCAATCTGAGACAACATGTGAGAGGAAAATACCTTTAGGTGATATTCATATGTGTGTTCATATTTGTGTCTACTCATCTGCAATAATAGCATTAAACTAAACAAACTTGCATGAATTAATTCATGAGTCAGCAAGTGAAGAGAATCAAGAATCAAATCAAGAATTTTACAGCCACCCAAGACTTTGTTCCTTAGGCCACAAACAAATTAACAAAAGTTGAGAAGTCTCATAGGATTTCTAGTGGGTGCAAAAAAGTATCTTGAACACAACCCTACAAAGAGTATCAATTAGGAAAGTTCAGACATTTGGAAGAAAATTGCTTCATAAAACCTAGGTGGTATATACATAAACACACATTAACTAAGATTAATTAATCTTTTCCACGACCCATAAAAAAATGTGGAAGACTAAACTCCACATACTGCAGATCCATTCTTATAAAAGAGAGCAAGAATCAAAAATAGCAAAACAGTTCAGAAGGATAGCTTCTAGAGTATTCTTAATGCTATATGTTGGACACCTGTCTAGCTGCTCTTATTTTTATTGCTGTAAGGCACATGAAAGATGTTTCTTTTTGTCTACTGCATAAGCACATGAACAGAAATACTAGGGAACAAAATACAACACAGACATTTGGAAACAGGCCAAAAGATTCAAAGCTAAAGATGTCTAGCTTTTACTGAAGGCTCAGATTAATTGTTTCCTAATTCCAAAACAGATTACATACCAAATACCATTCCTCAGTGTGTACATGCAACCTGTTGCCAACACTGGATGAAACATAAAAATAATAGTATAGGTATCCAAGTACCATTTATATCACTTAAGAACAAGCAGGGTCAATGGCCAGGATGGATGAACTCTTACAGTAAGGAAGCTGAGGCAAATAATTGTGACAAACCGGAGTTCAAATTGCAGTATGATTCCTTTCCTATTCTTTCCCTTTAAGTACCTATCTACTAATGCTAATTTCAAACATCTGGTATTGTTCCATTTCTTTTATACAATTACACAAACAAATACCCAAGACCACACAGTTAAAAAGGAGAGGGGATTTTCTTTTAAAAATGGCAATGTAATCTTATGACATGCAGCTTAATTTGCTGTCAGAGTTGACTTCATGAAAAGGACTAAATCAGATAGCACTTGTGCCTGTAACTTTTTTAGAGGTTTTAATAGAAAGTACCTTTTACCATCTTCTCAATAGATTTGTTTAGGATTAAGTTATTTGAGGCCCATGATTGCAAAAGTCAGGTGAGTAAAGTGAGTATAAAGAGCTGAATAAAGTTAGATGCGTAAGAGTAAATTTCAAGTTTATTTAGGTTGATGGCATTATTCCAGATAAAGACACAAATCATTATACTCTGCATACGAATCTCTCATCCAGACACTTTTTCATTTCAAATGCTGTCTCAGATTAAGACTGCCAAAATGTTATACTACCTGCCTTATTCTACACCTCTCTACTTTGTACATCAGCATAACTGGTTGTGATACTAAATATTCGGCATTCAAACTGGAAATAAGTCATTCCAATGATAAAGTACCTTATGTTCTTATAAAATGTCACCCTATTTTAATTCCTTTTGATCTTCATTGCTTCCAATTTCAAGTCTCTTTCAGTCTCAAAAATAACACCAAGGTATTAAAACATAGCCCCTTAAAAAAAAATCTCATTTGCTGGACAATCACAGTGTGAATTAAAAATAGTTAACATTACAGGCCACAATACTCAGTAAGAACTGTCATGTTCTTTTGAAAATCTGCCTACTTATCTGGAGTTCGAGCTATGGATACAAAAGCCTCTTTTTGAAAATCTTTTAAAGATACTTTAAATCAGAACCAGAGTGAGCTGCATTAACAAATTCTCAGAAACAGAGTAGATTACAACATACCTGTCAAGTAGGTCAAATATCACTTAGTAATCCTGTTTTATGGAATGATAAACTGAAAAATGCATTTACAAGGGAAATCATTGGCTGAGCTAGGATTCCCATCTCCTGAACTCAGAAGATGGTATATTTTTGTAAAGTTCAAGTAATATTTGTGAAGTACTGAAATACGGTGCCTGACAGAAACATGTATCACGATTATACCTAGTGAGTACAGTTTTTACTGAAAAGTAAGCAAAGAACAGCTAGTAAATAAACACTTGACAAAGTTGTCAGAGTAAAATAAGTTAAAAGCTATTTAGGCACAAATCAAACTTGAAACAGAGGAAAAACTTTGTTATCAAATGCTTTTAAACAAACTGACACACTTTTTATATGCTTTTGGTTTTAAAAACGTGTCACAAGCCTAATGGATAAAATGAATTCCATTTCTCCACTCTAATGCTTGATGGCCCCCACTCAAAAGAAAATTTGGGACTATACTTGTACACACATCCACAGGTTTGCAAACAAACATAAGTCCATGTTATTCAAGTGGCATCTTCACACAACCAAATCTATAAATCACAAGAAACATCCTGGAAAGCTGTTCTTGAGGTATGACAAATCTCCTTGTGCCAATGTGCTAAGCAATTCTTGAGCAAATTGCATCTCCTTACTGACACTCAAAGCCATGCACCGCAACTACTAAGCAGCTCTCCTCACCTTAAGGTGACGTTATTTGTTATATAAAAATAAGGACTTGCCAGCTAAGGAGGAAAACTTATTAAACAAGAATGTTTTGCATTGTGTTCTCATTTTATTAGTAACCAGGTGCTTGACTGTATTTTATACTTTTTAATTTCTTCCCTTTCTATTATTGCTGTCCTCAAGATTATCTCTTTGGTCGAGTAATCTAATCCTCCTCAGTATTGGTGACACCATTTTGGTTTTGTTTTGCACCTGTTTATGAAATCTACTTATGACCACTACTTCATGCATTAACCTCACTTATGTTTAACAGGACTGTTCCCAAGACTAGGGCCTGAAGCACACCCCACACAGCTTCTCTCCATTCTAAATGCCCTTTGTAGGACAACCCAAGCTGGCTAAACAGGAAATTAATTTCTTATCTATCTTCTAATTCATACTATTTCTTTTTGTCTCTCTAATAATATTTTCCCATGAGACAGTGTACCTTACATGCTTTACTTAAACCTACATATATATTTGATCTGTTACTTCAACCTTGTCTAGCAAATGAGTTATCTTATCAAAGATAGATACTGGTCTAGTCTGACACAATCAGCTTTTGTTAAAAACACATTGCATTTTATCCAATTTTCCATGTAACTTCATGTCCTTGGATTATCCTTTTCCTTCAAAAGTTGTTCAAATACTTTGCTTACTACGGGGGTCAGCCTTACATAGCCATCCCTCAACGCAAAATACTTCTAGTCCTCTGTTCCTGACTACTATAACCTAGGGAGGACAAAGCTGTATTTGTATATATAGTTGGCCCTTAACTGTGCCGGTAAAGTATTTTCCCTCAAAACTATTTTCAAAAGAAAAAGCAGCTTTCAACAGAATGAAAGTGCCCTTGGAAAATTCTGACTTTTCATTGAAATGTCAGGCATCCAAACCCAGAAACATTTTCATCTGAGAAATCTAAGATATTATTATTATATATATTATAACTATTATAAATGTTAATTTAGCATCTTGCAGAAATTGTAGTTTGAGTCCCTCCCTCTGATCAAAAAGAGCTTTCCTGGACGTGCGATTGTTAAGAACTACTGCAACAGAATCCAGAATAACACCCACTATCATGCTCAGATACAGAAAATCATAATACAGGAAGAAGGGGCAGTGAGCTCTTGTCTGGAAGTCTAGAGGTGTGTATGCCAAAAATAGCTGAGGGAGCTGCTCCAATGGTGCTCTGGAAGAAAATTATTAGCTATAAAGGCAAAAGAAAATTTTTTTTTTTAGTAAAGGTGTCATAATCCCTCATCTGGATCACGACAATGCCAATGATCCAAATAGATTAAAGGAAGTTGTCCCCTCAGGGGATTCCTTCAGGCTGCTGAAGTGAAACTGAGGAGAGGCAACCTCATTTAAGTCTTTCATTGATACCGATACCCACAAATCATCAAACACTACCTACCAGCTACTGCCATGCTATTGAGCCTTCTGGATAAGGAGCTAAACAGGTTTCTGGAGACCGTACCTAGTGCCTCTCTCTTTCATCTCACTAACTCCCCAGAAGATGAGTATCTGCCCCTGGGAGAGAAATTGTCAGGGGCTGAGGCATTGGGAAGACCCTGCCCCAGTGTGTTCCACACATACAGGTTCCTTCTTTGCTGCTGTTTTCCTAGGTCCAGACATCCCCAGCTGATCACACACACACGCAGTTTGCTCTGGCTCTTTGGGGAGCAGAGGCAGTAGCACCACTGGCCAGGCAGAAAGAAGGGAAAAGCAGCCTTTCTCCAGAGGAAGCAGAGACATTTGTCATCATGATGTTTGTGAAGACTGAGTCTAGTTAACACAGATTTAAGGCAGCTTCTGTGACAGTACTGCAGGTAGCTATTGTGTGTGACACCTCTGAAAGCTATCCATCACTAACCATATCCTGGCTGGGATAGTGTGCACCATCAAATGCCTTGCAACAGCATGCTAACAACAACCTTGGCACACAGCAATTTTTCTCAAGATGCTAAATGAGTTAAGTGTCCTCTGCAGTCTATTGTTGACAAACTTGAAGCTAGTGATCATAATTGAGTACAAAGCCAATACGGTATTGTAAAACTCATTCAAGAACTACAGGTTCACACTCAAAGATAACAAAGTTCTTATTCTTCTGATAGAGAACAAAGAGGAACATAGATGTGCTTCCACAGAATGTTAGCAAGCTAAATGAAGCAGAGCTAAGTAACTGGAAAGATAGGGTTTAGCAAGTGTAGTCACACAGTCATATGCATAGTTGTTCCAGGTTATAAGAAATTAAGAAAAAAAATACTTAAAGATTAAATCTTTCTCAGATACTAAGCCACTTATGTTTCCAGAAGGAAGGGGAAGTAATTGAGTAGTTCTATGACTTTCCTAGTGTCAAAGGGCTTCTAAGGTGTTAACTAATTAAATTCATAAAGCTTAAATTTTAGGCTGGGCAGGGCCTTTTACAGCATCAATTCTGAACTCCTGGGCAGACTCTTAAATTTCATTCTGTATTGATTTCAGAAACTTGTGTGAGCTAAAGGATACCAGGTATCAGTAAGGTATCCATTCCTGACCAGAAAATACCAGGAATGGAGAGTTCATTACTTCCCTTAGGAATATTTTCCACTGGTTCGTCACTGATAAAACATAAGTTTTGTGTCCTTTCACACAGATTTAGTTTATTGCCTGCATAAATTTATTTTAAAAAAAATAAACATTCCAGTATCGTGTATTTTTTTTCATGAAAAGGTACTTAAAGATTTCATTAAGTCACTATTTTACCTTTTCCTTTATTTTTAGTATTTAGGGGGGAAAGAGTGTGGGGGCTCTTTCTTTCTTACATCTTTCCCAACTTTTTGAAAACCACTTTAAAACATGGACCACCACATTGGGCATGCTATTCTAGCACTGGTCTCACTAGTGTCTAGTACAGAAGCATTGGCACACTAGTTTCTTTCCTCAGAGCTCATGAAAAGTCACTACAACCCACAGGCACTGCAGGGAAGTTTGGGTCTCCTTCCTTATTTGTTTTCAGGAATCCAATTAGAGGAAATATATTTGAATGAGACCAGCTTACCAGGCAATCCAGGTACATCTACATGACCACTCTGTCCTTATCTTGATTTAGTCTGCATCATCCACATGTTTTATCATCAGTAACTTCATAGTGGTGAAATTATTGAATGTCAAATTTTCTATTGATTCCTCCAAAACCTGCACTGAAGCACTCGCCAATTCATGGCAGATTATTACTTCAGGTCTATCAACCAGCTAAATCTTAATCAATTTAATGCATGCCTTATCAATACTGTAGGGAGCTAATTTTTTTATCATAATGCCATTCCAAATGCCTTAACAAAGCTTATTAAGTGCCGGTCATTTTTAATCAAACTTGTAATTTCATCCAAGGATAAAATTAGATTGGCCTGACAAGATCTATTTTCTATTAAAACATTCTCAACAGCATTATATGTAGGTTAAATAGATGCTATTGTCACCATGTTACAGTTCTTTTCTGCCTTGAAAGCCACAGGAAAAAAGTTCCAAATACAGCCTAAAATGATCTATCTCCAAGGGCTACATTACAGAGATTGGAGCAGGTTTCTAGTACCAAACACCAGAAAATAATTTTTTATGTTTCTATTATGTGATATTAAACTAATTATGATTCACTAATGCTGGGCTGTTTGGTGGGGTTTTCATATAATTTTTTACAATTTGGAATATTAACTCTATTTGATACTTAGTCCCAGATTCCACAGTAAGCAAGATGAGGATAAACATAGTAGAGTTTAAAATGTAGTGGAGTTAAAAGCTTGGTCATCCAACCAAGATGTCAATGTCAATTAAATAGCGTCTAGCGCAAAATAGTAACAATTTCCACTTCTGGCAAAACCAAAACATTCGACCATTTTCTCTTCCCTATTTCTTTTTCTTTTCCTTTTTTTTTTTTTTTGAGAAGAATTTGACTTTAACATTGCAAGCTCCAAGAGAGTACCTTGATGCCAGCCATTTCTATACCGCAATGTTACATACAATTCATTAAGTACTCAAAAATATGACTGCTACTGCTAAAATACCCAGTATGCTTAGCAATACGTTTTAACATGTTTTCAGTTTCCACACTTTCGACAGGGGTTTTTTGGGAGACTGGGGTTTGGTTTGGTTTTTTGTTTGTTTTGGGGTTTTTTTTTAAGGTACCATAATGGATTTTGATTCAGAAAAACTGATGGAGATTATCATCCTCCTAATAAATAATAGGTGTCCTTCAATTTGGATTATTAATTAGCAACACAGAAATCTAGATGTAGTGGTCCATACCAGAGTACCAGAAAGCCTTGCCAACTCGGGTGCCTGTGGCAGCATTGCCTGCCTTTGTTTGACAGGAGCTTGGAGGACTACACAACCTAAGTCACTGAGTGACATGCCAAGGAATGCCTTGCCTTGGGAGTCTTAATGGTGATGCTCTAGACAAGCGCTTATTATAGTTCAACATCAAAAATTCAGCCATTAGACTACACATAACTGACACCACCTCAGAAGGGCAAATCAAACTAACCTATATTGTATTCAGATTTTCACTTACAAAACACCTTACAGGACCCTTGCAGTTCACACAGAGCGAGCCTGGTGTGTTGCCTTAGCTCATATGGAATGCAGGAGGCATGTCCTACCTGCTGCTGCTCAGAGCTCTTTCACACTTTGAGAAACACAGGTCCAGAGAATATTTCCGTTCTTTGCTTGATCTTCTGTCCTCTACACTACTGTACTTTGTTTGTTACCAAATTAGCTCTAGTTGTGCCCTTGCAAAAGATCAGTTATTTATAGTACTAGGCTATCCATGCTCCTCTCACAGGCTTAGAAGTCATTTTGATATCTGCCAGGTCGTCGTCATAGGCGTTCTTGGAAACCAAAGCCCACAAGGCTGCTAATATAAATCCTGAAAGCTGAAGCCCCAGAGAAGAAAGGACCATGCTCTATGCACCTTCCACAGCAGACTGCAGAGCTATGTAAACATGCTGGAGAGAGTTAACTGCACTGCTAAAAACAGGTCCCCTCTACTTGCAACAATTTTTTAGAAGAATTTAGTCAAGTGCCTCCAAGTGACGAAATTCTTTCCTATATTTTCTCAGGGTAAAACAGATCAATGGTCTTAGTTATCCAAATACTGTCATCCAACCAAGCTGTCATCAACAGCCAAGCAATAATTTTAAAGTTCACTGAATCAGAACAGGCCATACCTCTACCAATAAGAAAAAAAAAAAAAGAGAAGAGATAAGCAAGCGACTATACCAGTTTTATGTGGGGAAAAAATAGCTGTGAAGAAAAGGGAATAAACTGAGCATAAGTTCTCACAGAGTTAGGCATCTGAATACAAATCTAGGTTTAAGTCAACTAAAATGTGAAAGTATTTGGAATCAAACCATTAGAGTGAAATCTGAGTGGCAGTTTTGAAATCAGATCTGGATTAGGAGTTAAGTGCAGGGCTTGTCAGAGATGGGAAAGGAAGAGAAAAGCAGTGATCTCAATGAATGTGTTTCTTAACCAAATCACATTCAGGGAACAGCTGACACTTGCTCACGCACAGTATAGCTGGCTTTTGTATTATGAGCAACTCGTGACTGAAACCCCAATAGCTGACCTCTCCATCTGTAATGAAACACTGAGAATGAGAAAACCTCATGTTCATTCATGCTGCACTGTACTTTTCCCCACCTCTATTATTGCCTGTATTTGGGTCAGTGCCAGCCTTGGTACGTGTGCACAGTGTATTGTGCCAATAAATAGAAGGGAATGATGCCAAATTATAACAAAAATATCTTTCATAATCTGTTTCCAGAATCTTTCACTGGAAACATAATGAACTGTCAGACATGAAGTAGGCAAGCTTTAAGAGACTGGCTTAACCTCTCTGAAACTGATGCCTGACTAATACCTACAACATCTCTAATAATATGTCAAAAATAATCCATTAAAAAAATTACAAAAGCATTTTATACTTTATCCAAACACAGCAATGACAGCATTACAAGGGCACAGATCTCTTCGTACTGTAGCACATTTGTTATTTACCATCATGCTGATGTCCCAGCAGCAGATGGAAAAAATAAAACCCTACAATTACATCTTGTGGGTAGTACAGAAAAAAGCAGGGGTATTCCCTCACCCCTCCCAGAGGCCTAAGGTCTGTCACCCCCTCTTGCCTTGGCTTGCACAGCTATAACTGTGTTACAGCATCAGATTACACTTCCCTTTCTCACAAGCTCCGTGATTTCTTCAGACAATGATTGCCACACCTTGAATTGCTGCCGTAAAATCATACATCTTTCTGTTTGCCTGAAAGTGAGCACCCTTTAATTTCATTAAATCCCCACATTCCTTTAAAAATGGAGTAAAATAGAAGAAAGGCTTAGAAAATCTCATTGTAGCTTCTCATCTAGAATACCATAGCTTTGCAAAACTATATCCCTTTCAAATCTTCACCCTAGCAAAAATAGTCTCTTTTTTTTCCGACTTTGCCCAACTATACTTTTCACCAAACCATAAAATCACTGTCACAGTCACAAAGATCTATCTTGTTCCCACCCCGCACACACCCCACCTGCCCTGGGTGTCTCAAATTTTCTCCATCACAGCACACTGTCCTCACTCAACATATGTTTCTTTACCGTTCGTTCACAGGCTCACAGGAAAGCCTTTTGCACAGAGACAGATACTAAGAGTTTGGTTATTGCACTCCAGACTAGTATGGTAATAGCAGTGAGATGAACTATCCCAACTGGAAATCCAGTTCTAGTTTTTCCTATTTCTGTTTTATATTTTCTAAGCTTCTCTGCTGATCAAAAGGCAGTTTGATCTCTTTTAATATGTATCCTCTGTGCTGTTATTTTAATCTGCCACTGTCCCTAAACAAAATATTGTTTTACCTATTTAGAATTTTAAACTGTAACAAATAGGATAAATACCTCACATTTCTTTCACTTCTAGCAGTATAAAAACTGCAATTATCCTCATTGAGTAATTTTTTTTTTCTTTTGCTAGGATATCTGCCATAATTCATTATCCTCAATTGTTCTTTGCACTGAAATTTACATACCTCTTAGGGAACATTATATCATGAGGCTTTTCAAACTGGTCTTTCTCTGTTTTAAAATATCTTTACAAAAGCAAAGATCTGGCTTGCCAGAAGGCTGCTTTCATTGTATTACACCGGAACCTAGTCCTGTGCAATATATGTCTTCGCTTCCTCAACACTGAGCCCTCCGCTTCTTTACGTCCTTTCTCCCTTTCTTCACAAACCTATTAGAGACTTCCAACTTCATCCAGCTAGATTATTGTGCATGTAACATGGGTTACGCTTTGGAAAAAGCTGCTGGAGAATCTGAAGACATAATCCTTGGACCAATCTGCTCACAGGACTAGAGATTCTCAGCGGATGTATATTAAACTAAACAAGCTTTCTATTAACAAGGCTTTACAAAGGCTATCCTGGCTCTCAGCGGCTCGGCTCAGCATAGGGAGATTAAAAGACTGCTTAGTCACTCCCAGCGCCTCTTACTCATTACTTAACTGGCCAGAAGAACAACACACTACTGAGTAAAATAGTCCTCTGCAAAAGTGCTAAACCATGTCCTGATCTTCTCACACAGGTTTTGAATCTACTTCCATATCTAGAATGAGCATTGTTGCTCGCAACTGTACAAATAAGCACTAATATAATTTCATTAATACATTGCATGTTATCCTGTTGCTGTCAGCTTTGCCACGGGCTTCACCCAGCACAGGTCACTTTGGTGCCCTGCTTTTATGTTCTATAGGGATGCCAAATCCCTCATCACAGTTCTGTTTGTACACTCATACTGAGCCAAGAGAACAGATCTCTGGTCTATCTTCACTACTATACCAACTAGTCCTCAAAAAAACTTCTTCAAAATTTTCATTTTCTTTGGAGCTACTGTTCTCTTCCCTTCTGGCATGACACCCACCTCCTTATTTACTCTTTATTCCACAGTCTTCTGATAGGAAGGGAGATTCTATTATTTTTATACCGATCATCTCTTTTTTTGTTTTCTAAAAGATACAGCTAATTATCACTTTTGTTTCTGTTTTTGTTATCATCTTTACAAACACAAGCAAGCATCAGAAAATAAGACACATTATTCCTCCAAGCCTTCTTCCACATTTATAGCTCATTCTTCAACAAAATTGTGCAAGAAAATAAGTTCTTTACAGGATTTTCTCATAGGGGATCATATTTTCCTTTCAAGCTGTACCTTCATAACGGTGAGAGCATCCTCTGAATCTTGGCAATACAGAAACTGGAGATTTGTCTAAAACACTCTCCACAGATCTGTGAACTATTTTAACTGTGTATTTATATCTATGTAATGATGAAGTATGTGATCTGACTTCCTGAAAATATGCCAGATAATTATTTTCCTATTTAAGTATAATTTTGGTGCACTGGCTTTAGCTCTCAGTTCACATCACCAGAGGGCCATAGCAAGAATATTACTGCAGCTGTTGCTTACAAAGTTCAGTAGCCATTTTATTGCCCTGTTTTCACTATAGTATTTTAGTTTGAGCAGAATGATGCCTATCTTGTTTGGAAAGCCTTGTTCACGTTAGCCTCTTGCTACCCACTCCTTCCAACACCCTTCTGGTCCCCAAGTTCTCCTCTCAAGGTAGATGCACTACAACCATTGCTATCCTCAGTACCTGTCTTAATACGTGGAAGTTCGTTGTACTCAATATAATTTATTGATGAGGTTTTTTTTTTTAAAGCTTTATAGCTTACACTTTATTTGGATCAGAACTTTTCTCTGTTCCTCTATGATGCAACTGAAGTAATTCATTTGATCAAAAACAGGTTGTATTTGTACTTCATTGCATTTAATCTTTAAGCTTTACTCTCTCTCTGCATCTTGCAAATGATTAGATTTGTGGTGCCACTGGTATTAGATTGTCATTAGCAAGGCATGTAACTGCTGCCAGTCCTCATTCTTCACACATCTGCTTTCTGGAATATTTCTTAGGCAGATGGTTGTGCCAAGAACATTCTCATGAAGCAGAATCTTCCACACAGAGTGACGAAATCCCTGCTAACGTGCTTGCTCTTCTACATTCATTCCCTCTGCCAGTACCAGGGCTGAGACATTTTATACAGTGGATGCGCTTCACGTGAAGAGCTTGAAAGTGATCTCATCTGAAGCAGCTGGCATTTTAAGGCCTTAAGGGTCTACACACAGCCAGGTCACACCAGCGTTCATCCTTTCAAATGCAATAATTTAGTTTAGTCATGCCAATAGTATCTCTAGTTTTGTAATCGTGCTAAAGATGTACCATATGCATAAGTTCCTTTTCTACAGGAAAAGAAACCCTATTGCCAAGCCACGGATAGACCCGTTTTGCAATATCCTGAGAAATTTTCTATGCCTTCAAACATGCCAGGAAGTCTTTTTAAGTTTTCTCTAAGGTGAAATTTCTTTTTATGAATTCCATGGTCATTCAGGTTTTCACAAACTTAATGATTTTAAAGTTGTTTGTTTCTGCTGCTGGCTTTGATGCCATATTTAAACATATTATTTTTATCTTCTTTCTTCTAAAAGCATTTAATATAGCACTTCTTCATTATGGAAATGGATGCCTTTCATACACTCCTAGTTTCCTCAGTACTGAGGATGTTGTGGGTTTTTTCTTATATTTTTGCCTCAGGGCTCCTATTTACTTATGTCCTGAAGTGAGATTTGTTTCAACAAACTTTAGATATTTAATTATTAGCCAAAGTCTAATCTAGTTGTTCAGGCTCTTTTATAGTCAATAAAGGGAAAGAAACTCATCCTAGTTTCAATTCATTCCAATTAACTCCAGCACTGCGGGATGATATTAACTGCCTTGGGAATTGGCCATTTCTCTTTACTGATGAAAAAGTAAGACTGGTAGATTAGATTTCTTTCCAATATCCTACTATAAGGCATCTGAAGATAGAGGAGATGAATCCTACAATGATATCAATTTTGAATCACACACATTTTTCTGAGATGTCACACACATGTCATCAATGCTGATGCCACTAACGCAACACAGCCTTATCTCTTCATTATGTGTGTAGCTGACTCCTATGCGTCTCTGGTGGTGCATTATTTTTTTTAGTTGGTTATATTTCGGTTGGGGGTTTTTTGTCGGATGGAGAGTCATTTCCTTGTTATTATACAACTGATGTCAAGGTGGTTTTTTCTTCTTCTCTCTAGCTGCCCCACATAGTTTGCATCTTCTAAAGCTCTTTCTAATGTTAGTTTGTCTGATATTAGTGCCTGTTCATACATTCCTTTTGAATCTTATATAAGTATTCTTCTATCCTTTTCCATGCCCTGTCCTTCTATTTTCAAGAGTAGCTGCATTACCCACTCATCAATTGTATAAGCAAGTTCCCATTTATGTCTCACATTTTTAATTTGCATGGAAGAGTTATATTCAGAATATAATAGGCTTCAAATAACTTGAATGAGATGTCTCGATTTTCTTCTCTGCTTCAGTAAGCTCACAACCAGAAGCCCATGGTCTGCAAATATCCCACACATTTTACTCAGTGCGTACTAGGAACAAGCCACTTGTCAGTCTGCAGCTACTTATGTATAAAAAGACCTGACTAAAATCAATTCTATTAACTCCCTCCATTTTGCCCACATCTCTGCAATGCTTACAGTTTCAGAGTTGAAAGCAGCAAGTTTTTAGCCATATACTGCATAAAAGCCAGAGTTAATTCTTCGGGTCTGACACTACATCTGCCTCTACAATCTGACAGTCAGACCAACTTTCCTGTACTGTAAGGAAATATTGAACTAGTTCTATTACCACCAATTTTCATCCACCCTCTCTGCTCTCAGACATGAGAAAGACAAAGGTAGACAGAAAGAATGAATCTTCAAAAAAAAAAAAACCACAACCTGATGATTTGACTTTGCAGGACTAAAGTATGATTCCACTTATCTTTGATCGTTTAGTATTAAGTTACAACAGTAGTATGAATTTTATTTTTTTTTTAACTACTCCGTAAAAAGAGAAGAGTCAAAGAACTAGAGCAGAATTCACTAATAACAGCTATAAGTTAAGATATTATTTATGTCAGATTTAGTGACTCCTCCTCAGCTTTCTCCACAGCGCAGATTAGGTTACATTTAAACATTAATTCACTGTAGATCTCATGGTCTTTTCAAAAACATACCTGTTATTCTCACAATGAAGTCTAACATAACCATGCTGTGCGCTTTTCAACAGTCTACACTGATAAGTCCCCATCCTCTGAAGGTAATTCCCCAGTACATGAGAAAACACCTTCATCTCTCACAAGAGTCAGGAGAGACCCCCTCTAAAAACCTCTCCTTCTTCAGGTGATTTTAATCTGCAGTGCATGCACTTGGGACCTGGAGATGTCTCTGTGCCTCACCAGCTCAGTCATGCACACAAGCTGGTGTGTAAAGTAACCAAGTAATCTCAGTCAGCTGTTAGCAGGAGTCAGCCACGTGCAGCACTTAGCCAGATAATCAGTTTCATGGTTTGCCTGCTCCCAAATCAAACACTACCAAAATGGAAATTTTTGCTCTTTAGGCTATCACATAGCTAGTATCAAAATCATTCTCTCTCAAAAAAAAAAAAATCCACACAGAAAAAAAAACCCCACCCAACACTCCACCAAGGAACAAAACATCATTTGTCTTTACTACAGAAAATAGACTGAAGGAACAGAAGTGACATATTTTCTTTGATAGATTTCTTGTGTGTTTCTTAATAAACACAACAAAGAGTAGTATTAAACTCATGACATAACCAATTTACAAACTCAGACCTAAATAAAAACATTCACAAGAGGGACATTTTAAAATAAAGGCTGCAAGCCTCAAGTAATCTTAAAAACATTGCACAAAGAATGGATTCTGGGAGTGGTGACATTTACCTCTACAGACTTATGCCTACAGCAGAAGTATAACACCTAGCAATAGAATGTCTATTTATACCACCCCATCTGATATAGGAAAATAGTCTCCAGAAAAAAAAAAAATCATCACTATATGTAATTTTGACTAGTAGCACAAAAATTCCTGTACTGTGGGGCTTTTTAATAGTAAATATTATAGTGTGGGTATATTTGCTTTTGGGGAGGATGGGATTACCTTGAGTTACAGAGCCCCCATTACGTGATGAGGCAAAAGTTAAAATACCTTCTGGGCCAAATGCTGGACTTTACAGATCTTAAGCAGAGTTGCCATACGTATTTCTGACTGTGACCACATCTACTGCTTTGTCGGAGTGTGTGGGGGGTGTTTGGTTTGGGGGTTTTTTTGTTGTGATTGGTTTGTGGTTGTTCTTATCCCCCACCCCACCCCCCCGCAACTGCAGGTGATTTCTCTTTTACTATTATACTTTTCAGCAGAGCCACAGTTAGACTAGGACTCTGTTTCTCCAACAAAAGAAAAGTGAACCTCCTTTAAGTCTGAGTCAAAAAAGACAGAATATTTTTCCCTGTTTGAACATGCTAGTGTCATTTTAGCAAAAAGATAGTGATTTTTACCAACATTCTCAAAGCTTGGAAAGAACATGTCAATTTAACAAAGTGTGGCCATTTGATACTTATTGGCCTAAAAAAAACCCAGAATTTTTGAGATTCATATTTTTCATCCCAATATGATGCAAAAAATATTTTGAAGTCTCAGAATTTTCTGCATAAAGGAAATCCTAAATGTTCTGCCATATGGCTAGTTGCAGTAGTGTTTCTCATCAAGATTACCTAAGTCTTCTCACTTGAAAAATCAGGCTTAGGTAACCTGTATTTTTGTAAAACAGTAACTACATCGGAAGAAAATGTCCATGATAAATGTTTGTTTCAGGTATAATGTTTTGGGGGAAAAAAAATATCATGCAATTCTATGATTTTGTTCCTGATAAATCTTCATGAGATTATGTTTAAATGCACTGTACATAGAGCAAAGACCTCATACTCCACCCTAGGAACGCCTTGTGCCATTTCTTTGAAACTCCATCCTAAACTAAACCACATTGTGAGACTGAAAAATTGGCCATTGATACCCTTCAAACAAAAAAAA
>VXBH01006947.1:1471132-1487291 GCA_013400035.1 Rynchops niger | reverse complement strand
TTTTTTTTTTTTGGGGGGGGTGTTTTTTTTGGGTTTGTTTTTTTTTTTTTTTTTTTTTTTTTTGTTTTTTTTTTTTTTTTTTTTTTAGATCATAATCACACACTTGAGTGCAAGTTCCAGAACAGTATGAAAGAAGACTTTGTCTGCCAATGCAGTACTTGTCTTTCTCTTTATTCATCCCTTTCAAGTGATTCAGGAAATAGGACAGCCTAGTGCAATGATGGACATCGGCCAAGCAAATATCCCCTTCAACAGCCTGGTGGTCCAAGTCACACTTTCAGATTTAAAACAACCTACTGGACATCCTGGCGTTTGTTAAGAAGCACAGACAAGTTCTCCAAAAAGCAAAACATAATGTCTGTCAGCTCCATGGTGGCAATTAACAGCCCAGATTTGTCTTTCCCATGTGAAAAGTACAGGTACTTTCCTACAGTTAACTGAAAGTGTGTCAAGCCTCCAACTCCAACTTTGGCTCTGTTCTTAACAGCCCCTTAGCACCATCAGCATGGGCCCACTGCAGCTGTACTGCCAGAAAAGCCACCAGCCAAGACTGTCTCTCACTTCCATGGAGTTCTACTGGGGAAAAAAAAAAACCAAACCACAATCTTCAGGTTTCCAATTACACCCTTCCAGCTTTCCCACTATTAACAACCACATTGATTTCCTCCCACACCAGCGTACCCTGGCTCTGGGCAGTCTTCCCTCTGCACACCAGAGGAGGCAACAAGTGCTGCAGAAGCTCTGCTGCACAGTATGTGTAACAGAAATAATTCTGCTCACAAATCAGACTTTTTTTTACCAGTGTCAGAGGCAACATTTTCCCCACCTAATTCAGTGTCACCAGTCAACATTATTCCCCTACAAAAATCAGACCTGAGGTAGAGTAAAACAAATATTGTTTCAGGCCTCAGAGTATCCTAAATCTGAGCAAGTCAAATCAACATCATCCTTCTGAGGACTCAGCAGGGCTTGAAATTCAGGTGCCAGAAGCAGTAGACAATACCCAGGACTGTTTTCCAGATACTGTTCTACATCATTCTTTACCACATAGCTGTCTCCTTCTGTGTGTGCTGCAGCAAAGGCAGATGGACAAAGATAAAACACTGTTATTCAATAAGGATTTGAAACTAGAGACCACTATGCCTAACAATCTAAACACTTAAAGAAATAACCTTAAGCCACAATTTTAGGCATTACGCAGGCCTAGGACAAGTTATACACAAGGATAATATCCCATAAGCTTAATGAGATTTCTTGTTCCAGAGGGACAGTACCTACTAAATATAACCCAGTACTTTATAACACATAACTGACTAGAAATGAAAATATAAGAGAGAAAAGGAAATGAATAAATGAATGAAGGAAAGGGGGAGCAAGGGGGGGGGAGGATCATTGCCAAAGATGATACTCAAATTGAAAAAGATCAGAAAGATATTAATAGCAACTGCAGACTAAAACCCAAATTAAGTATTTTCCAGTAGCATGAGAAACTAAGAATTAGTCTGAAGACCATTTCTAAAAAACTTTGCTAGAGGCATATTCCTGACACTAATACTGCATTTTAAGTCTTAGGCACTTCATAGACCTAAAGGGAGCCACGACTGCCAGCTGAAGATGGACCAAATTTAAAGAAAATGGAGAAAAAGGACCCAGGGTGAAAGGCCAATCTTTCAACAGCATTGTTAGCAAAGCAATAAAAGCAACATGAGTCTGCTGTTTGCAGAAGTGTGGAAAAACAAATGAAGATATAAGTTCCTCAGTCTTCCTTATTTCATTTCTCCCTCTTTCACCAGCTTTTTTTTTTTCCCCTCACCAAGTTGTCACTTTCATCTTCTCTGGTTTACCTTTATTTTAAGATGAAAACTTTACTTTCCCCACCCCTTGGTCTAGCAAAGTTTTATGAAGTCCTTTTCCCTCTTCGCTTGATGTCCACACCCAACACAATTTTAATAGCTTTTCAAAAAGAAACCGATATGATGCAAGAGTGTGTGAACTATACAACTTCTGCTCCAAGCAGAGATCACAAAGATAGGTGGGTCAAACACACGGCGATATCTTTTAGGCACTTCCCGATGCCTAGTAAAGTTAAGAGCAAGTGGTCATAACTTTACAGGAACAAACAGGAGCAAAACCCCTTAAGACAGGTCACAGAAACCAGTCTCAAACACAGAAGTAACATGGTTTCAGAGCCAGTCAGCAACATCATATGAGCAATCCGTCTGCATATTCTTTTCTTATAGTAAGGATGAGACAGCTTAACCTTCAAAAGCTAGGGCACACTAGCTTACACACAATGCTGGGGAGGTGCCAGCACAGACAATAGCTGCAGAACCCTGATACGCACCCTAAATCCCAACCAGCTCTCTTTTCTCACTTTAGTGTACAGTCCCACAGCCTTGGGCAGCTCCTGGAGGGAAAGGTCCCTCACCAATGGAAGGGCTCACATTTTTCTGCAACAAACCAAGCAGAGGCTTCCAGCTGGCAGAGTAGGAAAAGTGACATTGTTCACTTACCATTTCATGGTCCAGGCACGTTTTCCTCCTGGTACTGGGAGCCCTGCTGCCGCTGTTCATTTGAGAAGTGACTGGAGCACTTTTTCTAGTGGAAGCTAAATGTGAAGAGGGTGCTTGAGACAAGTACTGTAGCTTCTGCTGAATGAACCATGAGGCCTATGCAAAAAAAAAATAAAAAAAAATCACTGTTCTGTTTCTTACTCTTGTTTACTGCAGGGATCTGTCTGCAAACACTGAGACCCTTATTATTTACAGGAATCCTGGATCCTGGAAGAGGATTTCAGTATACAGGTAGGAACGTGGAGACAGATTCACCAACTTTTAGCATAGTTCACTTTTAAGTTGTTTTTATGTCCCACCTCAATCAGAATTCTTAGGAAAACTGGTTAATTCCAGACACTTGGCACCATTTTCTGAAATCATTTAAACCCTGGTTAACAAGGTTTATTAAAGAAAGACAGAGACAGATTCAGTGGTGCCTTTAAAAATAGCTCTTCACCGATTTAAGGTGTCTCTTCAAAAGATTTAGAAATGGTTGTATCATGAGTATTATCTGAATGACCTCAATAGGCTTTTATTAGGCACTTTTCTTAAAAAAATTCACAGTACACAATGGGAGTAAGGAAGACCACTACATAAATCAATACTGTCCTTAGAGTTTCACAGATGATTTCTAGACCTGTCAATAACTTCTGGTTACTTAGAAAGTTATTTCAGTATCCCTCAGTCTGCTGCACTAACCCGCTGCTAAGCAGGTGACCTGAGCCAGCAAACAGTCTGTGCAATCGCACTGCCCCAGCCTCGATGATTGAGGCAGGAGAGATCCAGATGCTGTCCAGCAGTACACAGCCTCCCCTTTGCCTTTCTGTCCTTTGTTTCCTACAGGAACCTGATCAAGGATAGGTTGGAGCAGCATATAACAACCCCCAGTTCACCTTCACTAGTAAATCCATCTATTTATTATTACAAGGTTGTCCAAAGATTTGCTTCATGTTAAAGTGAGCCAAGATTTTTTAAAACTAGTCTAAACTTAACCTCCTAAAATTCATGGGCTAAGTAATTTAATTTTTGGAAGTGATTAATAACCAACAGTTCAGTGAAACTTATCGCAGCCTTAAAGCCACAGTGAAACTAGCCCATAGGAAGTGCCAAAGCGCTCATTGCTCCCAGCAGTGCTTGTAAGACAAGGCTGCAGCATGAAATGCACCTTGATCTGATCAGCACAATAAGGTCCCTACTCCAAGAATGAAACCAATTTCCATTGCAGCATGCCTCAGCAACTGTGTAAGGACTAAACAGTGCTAATCCCCTCCCGGCCATTGCTGCTGGGCTGGGTTGTTTGTTTTTTTCCTTTTTATTTTTTTGAAGCTGAGGGTACCCAGGGAGGCCCAGGCTAGGACCTGGGCAAGCATGAGGAGTGATGACCTCATCTTTTGTTCAGCCTCTCAGCCAAGGCAACATGGAGCAGTCTGCATGACTTCTCAGGAGAGCCAGGATTTGTGTGAAAACCCGGTGTGTGTTGCAGCATATTTTTCCATGGCTGCTCCAGCACACGCCTTCTGTACAATTTGGTCTCTTACTCCTAACAGCCTTAGTTGATGGGGATTTTCTCAGAAACTTCCTGTACAGAGAGGTATCACTTCAGGATGCAGTAGTGCAAGGTTAGATATGTGGTTGTTGGAGCTAAGCAATGCCTGAAGCTCTTGGATTCTTTGTGGTTTTAACATCCAGGATTTACTCATGTTGAGAGCCCTGGTTGGGACTCAGTTTATTTAGACTAAGCTTTCACCATCTGTTCTTCCAAATTCTGAAAACATGAAGAGAATATGCTCCACAAGCAGCTACAAACACAGATGAGCTCTGTAATTTATATTGGGATATACTGCATATAGGGAAAACAGTTCCTAAGATCTATGAGGTTTCTCCTTCAGGTGTAAATTGAAGATTGAAGCTCTAATGCTTTAATTTTGCAGCACAGTGAAACAATGCTCTAGTTTTTGTGAATTTGCTAACATGCAGCTCCACAGCATTAAGTGGAGGCCCAAACTCTTTACAACTAAGGCGGCTTATAAGATTTTCTATTTAAAGATAAACTGTCCAACCTCACTAATATATCACCTACCTTCCCACAGTACTTACAAAGAGATTTTGTATTATCGAGAAATTAACGTCTCCAAATAATTAGCAAGTTAAGCTACAGCTACAATATAATTTAAACAGTTTCAAGCCATAGTCACAGTAAGAAAATACATAAGTATCTACTGCCCTGAAAGCACAGCTCCTGGCCCTCATTCCTGACTTTTTTGGCCTACTTCCACCCACATGATAAATCATCTCTCAACAAATTCTGCCCCAGTTTCCATAGACATTATAGGCACCAGTTGCCCACAACTATGCTGCAGATAAGGCATTGGAGCTTCCCCAAAGCAAGCTTCTGCGAAGGTCTCTCCAAAGGGTGACCTGCTCCACCAGCTCCAAAGGGTGCAAGAGCCAGGCCAGACCCTGCCTGCACCTGCATGGACAACAGCCATCCCAGAAAGACACAAAACACATCCTTCCTGTTCCTCTCCTCCAGGGACTCATATTTCCACATTTTCCTCTAAGGTAAACTGATTTGACAAGAAGCCACTGAAGACTGTAGAAACAAATCACTTATTCCCAGCACTTATCCCCAGTGCCTGTCATAGTGTTATGCTGATGCTTCCCTGCAGATGGCAAACTGTCCTCCTGCACTGGCCACTGTCTTTCCTGGTGTCTTCAGAAGGAGCAGATACGCCTCAAAACCTTCCAAAAAATGACGTATGCCAATGAAGGTGAAGGTCAGTAGGCATCACCCCTTTGAAGGTAGCCATAAACCCTCTTGCCCTCAGAATCAGTCATGTCCCTTTTTTCCCCCTCTATATATAAAAACTATATATAAAATAGTCTTTCTTTCTCAACAATGCAGACAACTGGCAAAGCCAGTGCAAGAGTTCACAGGGTAAAGTTAGAAAAATGGAAAGTTGATGCTTCTCAGTCACTTTTGCCTTCTCAGATTTCTCTAGAGCAATAACAGCATTAGATGTCTGGTATGACATTCATTGATGGCCCATTTTCTGCACCTTATTATTTTGTTTCACCTTAGACAGTCTTCACCTTTGCTGCTCCACTGCAGTGCTGTCCATAAGCTACAGAATTCAGAGTGACTTGGGCATAGTTAAATTAGCTCTCATTGTTGCAGGGTACTTGCTATAGAACTGATCAAAAATACTGCTCAGATGTTTTGTAATAAAAAAAAGAAGCACCTCTACATCAAAAAAAAAAAAAAATCAAGCATTGCACAATACTGTGCTGATTTCACTAAAAGGTCCAAGGAACAGAACTCAGCATTAATCATTTTGATTGTTGCTTTGTTTTGGTTAAAGTTTTGCACGCTTATACCCTTACTGCATTCAATATTAGCATAGAGGGATATTATTTGATGTTGTATATTATACCTAAATTCAAAAGTAAATTTAAAAAGATTAAAATTATGAAACAATACTGGTTCAGGTCCTCATAAGAGATTTTAGGTTTTCATTCTAGTTCATAAGCGGGAAAAGTTTTCAGATATAAGGATTTTCTGTGTCATCCCCCCAGGATTAGCCCTTATAAAAACAGTAATTTGTCTCCTTGAACCTTGGCTAGCAGAGTCTGCTTCCAGGCCCAGAGCCCAACCCTTATGGCCAACAGCCCCTCTGGGGACACAGGACATGCACAGGGCTTCCCAGATAAGAAACGACAAGTATCTCCTTGCTCCAGCAGTGACAGGGTAGTAAAGAATGTCATTTATCACATGAACTCCAGCAGTCTCAAACCAGCTCACTTCCTCTCTTTGCTGGCTCCCTGGCCGTTTCACCCAAATAAGCTCCATCCCACAACAATAATCTTTTCCCATGACAAGGCCTCAAAACCCCCAGAGGTTTAAATGGGAACATGACGACAAAGCCAGGAAACTCACACTAGTTAAAGGAAGGACAACCATCTATTAATATGTTCATGGGCAAAAGCATCTGTTAAACTGGAGTTAAGCCTGAAATAAAGATTGTGTTAAAAAAAGAATTTATGAATACAAAAAAAAAGAAATTGCTTGCATAAATTATTCAGTATGAATTAAACATGCAGCCGTACATAGCTGGCAGATTTCTGTTAAAATATAAAGTCATAAGTCATTCATATAAGCTGTCTGTTTGGCAAACAGATTCATTTTATCCCCTTACAGAGAAAATAGAGATATTTTCATGTATCACATTCTCTTTATGTCAAAAGGAAAACTATACAACAGGAATCATACATTTGAGAGAACTTGGCAAGTTCCCCAGGTTTGCAAAGTTGAGGTTCTGGGGGTGTTTTCATTTGATGTTTTGTTTAAGAAAAGTTCCAGGGGAAAAAATAATGCATACAAGAATGTTTATAGCAAAAGAAAAAAACTTTTTTTGAAGAGGCAAAGTATATGAATCCTTTCCCCAGTAAAATCTCTTCTGCTAGTATGAAATCTGGACTTCTACTTTTTGGAAAAAAATGCTTTGATTTCCTTCAAAGTTTTTACCTTGGACTTTTCTCAACTTGATAATATGATTCCAAACTAAAAAAGTGGTTTCAAACCAAACAGTGGAATAATTGCTTTTTTCCAGAAAAATCTAATACTATTTATTGCTCTAGAGAAAGCTAAGAGGGTAAAAGTGACTGAGAAGCATCAATTTTCCATTTTTCTACAAATTATTTTTCCCTTTTAAATCAATTAGAGCAATTAGTAGATTTTAAGACTTGAAATGGCAATCAGTTTCAGGGAGACAAGAGGAGCTAACACAGACATTTCTAACACCTAGAGCAGAGGCAGCCCTGATCACAGAGGGGCTCCCACCAGCAGTGTGTCCTAGTGCCAGAGGAGGGGAAGGAGCAGGAGCACTTGCAGACTGCAGCTCTGCCTGCCGAGCATGTCGCCAGTGGGAAACACACCCATCAGCCACCAGAGCTGGGCCACCCAGGACTTAGGTGGCCATCTCCCACGAGCCTCCCACCTTTATTTCCAGTGTTGACAAGACAGATGTTGCTGGCAATGTTCACAATAGCCCTGTGATACATAACTTTTAATCATCCTGTTTCTCAGACTCAAAGTGGGTATGGTTCCCTTAGGAGAGGGGAAGGTTACGGGAACCCAGTGTGATCTTAATTTCAGATCTACCTGTTGAAATCTTGATCTGTACACAAGTCCAGCTGCAGATTTATCATTATGTACGAAAAAGCTTAATCCTAACTGATTGTGCTATGAAAGGGGCTTCCCACACACAGTGACAGTTGCCCTGTAAATGCTTCCCTTTTTGTGGGGCTGCTTTTCCCTGTCTCGCACCAGTGGCTTGAATTCAAATACCTAAAGCTGGTTTTACAGCAATCCAGAGAGCTGAACAGAGCATATGTCTGGACAGTGCAGCCAATTTTCTAATGCACTGAAAGGACTATTGGTTTTTCCGAGAGAATAAATCCTTCTGACTAGAAACCTGGTTTGCTTTTTTAATTTTTCCTTTTGGATGGGAACCAGTTTGACTTCAGGGACTTACTATTTCCCTCATCTCTGTAGCCTTGTTTCTGCCACAAGGCGATGCACATAATCACCAATTTGACTCCAAATCTCCTCTAGGTACTTCAGCTTTCCAGTGCCAAAGGGGAATATACTAACATTAAAAAAAAAAATCAAAATAAGTTATTTCAAAACCAGTCAATAGTTTTTCAGGCTGTTTCTTAAACCTGAAGCCTAAGATGCCTACGTATACCCATAGCTTGGAAAGCACTGCATCATTCATGCTGAGGAACACTGCAATGACCCCAGATCTCTGCCACACATGCCAGCACTGAGTACAAGGCACATAAATAAAAATGACAACTTCAGTCTCACTGAACATGCAGGTCTCAGACCTTCACACCATCACCAGCTACCTCCCAGCTGCTCTGAGGACCAGTAACTCACAGCTCAGCATTTCAGCTTTTCCACTTCTAAAAGAGCCAGTTGCTGGCATGCTCTGCCTCTTCCTCAGAATGTGCCAGTGGCACATAGGCTCCAATGAACAACAGCATTTCATGATATAAAGCCTAAATTTTTCTTTCTATAATTTCAATCTGTTGCTCCCAGCATGTTCTTCATCATTATGAAAATGAAGCCTCTTTCTTCTTGGCATTTACACCCTTCAAAAAACTTGAAGATTTTAATTTTCTCCCAGAAAATGAGTTTACTTCTGCTTTTTTTAATGGCCTAAGCCAAGTTCACTTCAGCTGGGAAAGAATGGAGCATAAACTAAAAATACTTTTCCCTTTACTTCCACTTGAAAAGTGAAAATCTAAGCAGAGAATTGAAACTTTCAGCCTTTACAGTCATTTTGTGGAAGGTTGTCTGGAGAAGTCTAGTACTGCTTAGCGTTAGTCTTTGCCAAAGAACCCAGAGTTGAAAGCTCTATGAACTGTAAATAAAGCAGGGAATAGCACTACCATACAAACTTTGCACTGTCTTTCCCACTGCTTCCTTTTCCTGCCCCGGCAGAGATGCACATAACCTGACTGAACATTTTCATTTGTTCAGCAAGACTGCTGACTGTTTCCAATGCCCAGACAAAGGGCTGATTATTTCCTCTCATGTTAATGACTACCCCTATAGGCAGGTAGGCTGCCATCTATCTCTCTCATCACTGCCTTTCCCTTTCACAAAAAGAAAGATCCCTCCTTGTGCCACTGTGGGGAACACAAAGCCCTTTGCACTGTCTCCAGTACCTGCCTGGCAAAAAAGGACAGGGCTTTTACTGCTCTGAATATCCTCTCATGAGACCCACTATATTGTCAATTCATTTCAGCAGCCTCAATAACATCCCCTTTGTGAAGGTCTGAAAGACAAATACATCCTTGGTGTAACAGTACTGCCCTCAGAGTTGTAGCAGAGTTGAATTCGGACCAAACTCTTCATTTTGATTTGCTTTAAAAGCTGCTTTGCCCATGTGTATAATTAGATATGTTAGGGGATATGGTGCAGGGGAGAACTCTGTAGAGTGGGGTTGATGGTTGGACTTGATGATCCCAAGGGTCTTTTCCAACCTAAATGATTCTATGATTCTATTAGAGGTAGATTCCTTCTCTCCCATCTCTGTACCTGATATTTCATCTTAACAGTCATTTGAGTTAGACATGCATATGTGAAGCAGATCAATAGATGCTCTCCCACCCCTGCCAGTACTAATTCAACATCAAACACGTCTTTGCCACTTGCCTTTGTAATGTTTTTGTGTAGGAGGTAAGGCGGTTGGCAAGTATTTTCATTAGTTTGGTGTCTTTGTTTATGACAGATGGAAAGCTTGCCAACAGCACACCAAATGCTCTCAAATTAAAGTCAGTTCAGTGGCTGTGATTAGATGAATAGTGACTGACTTCTAAACCCTTCACTTCTCAGCCATAAATCCCTCCTGCTCCCCAATCACCTCAAGTAATGACTAATGCTAGGTTCCCCTAGTTACCCTGGAAAAGGGGAAAGTGCTTAGGGATTAGACAAGAAAGTCTGCTGCCTCCAGCTTATTTTCAGGCTTTCATCTCCATCAAAAAAAATAAATATGATGAGAGAAGCCATATTAACAATATTGCTCCTCTCCTTTTCATCCCTTGCTGTGTAAGCGCTGTAACACAACTCATTCTCCTTTCAGTTGAAATTAACTGCCATTTCCTGACTGTTTCCCTGACATGTTCTTCTCCATTCATTTCCTGATTCATATGTCATTATCATTCACACATGCAGACTTCCACTGCAGTAACCAGTATCCTCATTTAAAAAAAATAAACACGGGACACAGTCTCTTCTCTCTTTCACCAAAACCATGCCAGCATATCTGTGGAGTTTTACTCCCAATTTACATCAGGGAAAGGGAACCAAGAGGTTTCGTCCTGTCCAGTGCTGGGCATCCCCAGCTCTCACTAAGACATGAAACTCAATAGCCCTTAAACGCTGATTCTCATTAGTGATACAGTTAGGTAGGCAAGACAAGAAACAGATTAAGCCTTCCCCACATCTTGAAGTGTGGTTAGCAAGTGAATTAATGCTTGTATTGACCATGGGTTAGTGCAATACTAATAAGGTTGTCTTTTCTCGTAAATATGAGGCCCATATAATCATGCATCTTCTTTTTTTACTAGCTGTCGGGGAATCGCCATCCCCTCCTCCCACATCTCCTCTGAAAATGGCTCCATTGCATAGGCAGCCTTCATTATATACAATTACTTTTCCTGAAGCTGGGCAGCTTTAAAGAGAAAGGCTACAAAAATTTAGAAACTTCTCATGGAAGTTGCACAGCACATGTTTTATAGCACAATTTTCTCAGGGAATTTGCATTGCTATCATCAACGCCTCTTTCACTACCAGTGCGTACAAAGGTAAAGCAATTGTAGCCTTTCAGCAAGCCAGTGATAACAGCAAATGGTTTGCCTATGAAATATGTCAACAGTTCTCAGCCAGAGGAATTCTCAGAAACTAAGAACTCATTAAGCATAGGATATAATTAACTCTCTGCACTCCGTAAATAGGGCTTGTTAATAGAAAACATTCCCTAAGAAAGAGCAAGAAACAATCACTTATCTAGTGATGTTGCACAGAAAGGTTTGGGCTGCTGTTTGCAACAGAGCACTTTAAGTGGCTGAGCATCAGAAGGCTTCATTAGATTTCTCTCTATTTTCATTATGAAAATAAGGTTAGGGCCAGTTTGTTCTTTACAGTGTTTCCTTAAAGTAAAATGACCTTATATACTAGACTGCAGGGGCTGGGTTGTCTTTTTGCAGCTGCTGTATGACAGATTATTCTAATCACAAACTCCTCCTCACAAACAAAAAGGACTGAAATCTGTGCAGTCTATAGTTGATTCTTATCTCCAGTACCAAGAATAGCATTTCCTATAGGAATCTTTAAGCAGTATATTTGTGGACAATACCCATCATAAACACCACCTAATATCTGTCACAAAGCATTTCATCCTAGCGAACACTATAGCTCTGAAAACCAAGACATACACAGAAGCAGTTTTTCAGTGTGCCTGCCATTTGCAAGATAGCTGCTCTCCAGTTGTTCAAGCACACAGTCCTGATTGGAGTCAGGTCATTTTCTTCCCCCAGCCCTCGGCAGCACACGAAGGGCAGAGTTTTGAGGCAGGACAACAGCATCCCTGCAAGCACACCCTGCTTGCCAGCCACGGTTGCTAGGGAGCTTTGTCATGGCAAAAGTGTCAAACAGAGCTGTTGTCACAGGGCTGCTGCTACCACACTTCCAACAAAAAGCCAATCCACTGCCCATATTGCATGAAAATCCCCACTAGCTTTGACATCCTACAAATTACATCAGGACCTCTACCTGCCATGGAGAAAGAGACACTGCATTATGAGGCAGATTATGTCGACTGCACACCATGATAGAGCATCCTTGCATATGAGAGCACTGCATTGTTTGCTGGGCGTTGGTTTGTGGTCTGTTGTGTTTTCAAAAAGAAATAAAATAGTATCTTCAAACAACAGTCAAATCACACTATTTTACAACTAAGAAAGCTATATCATATATATGATATATATCATATATATCAACATTATAAAGGATTAAGAATAGCTAAGAATAAAGAATAGTTGTGCACTGCACCATAAATGCTGCATTACACTTTTTGATAAAAGCATGCAACATGGAATTACTGCTGTCTTAGCAAAGGGAGGAGGGAGGGTGTGGGTAACAGCAGAAGAATCACATCCTGTCTTTGGCACCTGCTGGAAAAATAACTATTTGATCCAACTGAGCCTCTGATCAAGCAGAAATCTGTAGGTTGACAATCTGGTTATTAATTTTCCATGCAAATGCAGGAGGTGAACATTTGGGGGGGGGAGGGGAGGTGGGGAGCAAGGGGGAAGAAGCAAAACAAATACTGCAACAGGTCTGCTTCCTCACCCATGGTTTCCATCCCCTTTAACTGCAAATTGTACCAAATGCCAAATCAATTGTTCCATGACCTTGCACTAAGTGAAAGGGCAAAACAAGAATCTCTTAAAATGATAAAGGTAAGCTATCACAACTTGTGAAAATAGTAATCAATAAACCACTTCCCATTTAACAACCCTCCTTCTAACCAGATCAGGATTGAATGCACTCTGCCTGCACTATTCATTTAGGAAAACAACCCAAACACACTTGGGCCAGCTAAATGCATGCAGGACACTGAATAATCCTTCTAACACCATGATTCCAAATCATAAATTTAACAGTATGTACCTTATCTAGCCACAGAAGATACAGACTAAGAATTTACGATCACCTCTATTCTCACAGCAAGAGGAGCAAAATCCATACCAATTCTGTGCCCCTTTCTCCTAGGTATCCCAAGGCTTATTTGTTTTTAATCTTTATCTGCACTGAAAGGTCAGGAAAGAGGAAAGGCTCTATTCTCAGTTCTGCCAGGTACTGGGAAATCTGTTCCCACTATTTTCTGTTTATGACTAAGAACTACTATTCCGTGAGCTTAATTCATTTGATTCTTGCCATTTCACAGTTATTCTCCACTTCCCACCTATGTCCTCCTTTTCCAGCCATAACATATTGCTGGGACTCTTACAAAGAGCTCTCCTACAGTGATACATAATACACTTAAATTGCATATTAATTCTTTTTAAAGATGTCTGGGCTCTTCTGGTGTTTACAATGCTTGGTATAACAAGGCTCAGACCCTGACTGGGGTCTCTGGTCCTTCCCACACGAAAATAACTAGGTGCACACACGCAACTTAGATTGAAGAGTATTAGTGTCCCCTTTCTATGAAGGGGAGAAACTTATGGCACAGTGGAATGTAATTATTTTTTCAGTGGTTGTCAAGGTCATTTTGAGTAGAGCAGCTCCCACAAGCATACTTTTTGGTCACAAGACACTTTCAGCTTCCAAATCCCTTTTGCCCACTACTCTGGAAATACTCCAATTTCTTCATTTTCCCCTCCATGCTCCATTCCTCCCCTTTCACTTCAGGTAAATCACATTGGACATTAGCAGCCTTCCTGACTTTTCCCTCGTGCTTTTATTTTCATGGTCTTTTCCTTGTGGATGTATTTACCATTACACACATGCCCTGTGACAACCTCACATGCAGCACTACTCTGCTGCACTGTCCCCACATACCCACAGAGCAGCCTCCTCTGCCCAATGCCCACTCAGTTTCTCCCTCAGGATGGGGTACCTTCTCTCAGGTGGACACCCAGTGCTGCCACAATCCTGCCCTTCCCACAGAGTCCCTGGTCAAGCCTGGGAACCTCACCCCTGGCTACTCCATTTTGCTTCCTTAGTTTCTGACTTCCAACTGCCCCAGTCCCTCAGGCATGTCTCTCAGTGCCTTCATGATGGCAACATTACATGCTGAAGCTGTTCAACCAGGCTGCTATTTGAATCAGCTCAGCATTTCTAAAATAACACTGTGTTACAGCTGCAGGCTTGGCCTTATGCACCACTGCGTCCCAATACTTTGCTCCTCCTCCCCCCCGAGCAGCTGCCATTCCCTCCGGAGTCCCAGCAAGCTGCTTTCCTTAGACTGACCATCAACTCCCCTGCTGCACTCAGTAAGTGCCTCTCATCATCAGGAATGGGAAGCAGGACTTAATTTCCAACCAGTTTCCCTCAGTTGCTGGTCTCCTGGAGAGAACAGCAGCAGTTTGCACTCCCTGGGTGCTGGCCAGCCAGGCAAAAAGCCCAAAGAGAGACAAGCAGAGCAGCACAAATGATTCTCTGTCTGGTGCATCATCCTGATTTTAATTCAGTATTCTGTTTATTATCCAGAATTTCAAGCTCATGTCCTGCTTCTCCGCAGCCAAGAGAAATTTAGACTGTGAGGGTGGGTCATATCTCTGGGAGTAAACCAAGCCAGGAGTGCCAGGTTACTTGTACTCCTGCTCTGCTCTAATTTGTTGACACGTATGTATATACTTGGAGAAGATCAGGCTTAGCAATAGCAATTTGCGGCTTATAACTCACAGATGCAGAACTGCTCTGAATAACGGCTCTGTTTTGCAGCATCAGTCAGACTGCTTCTCCAGCTCTGTTGCTTCCAAACACTACGTGCAGCTTCATGAAACCCCACAGACCTAATCCTCAAGGTTTGTCCAAGGCTGAACTTGCCTTGTTACGTGAAAGAATAACTGGATACATGAGTCTACACAGTGTCTCTCTCCAACACTGAAGACATCGAGAGCATTATTTGCCTACAGTCAAACAACGAGTTGTAACAGAGGATTTACCCTCACATCCATTACCAAACTCACAGAGAAATTAAGTTCTGAGGGAGTAAAAACATCCACAAATCTATGTCAAATTCAGCAAACAAGTTTTAAACAGAAGTGTAGATAGGGATTCTTGAACAGGTTTAAATACTTAAGTTTGACTTTTTCAGATTAAGTTATTCTCTTGGGAAATAACAAGATATTTTGCTTTTACATTTTCAAAATGAGTCCTCAATCTATCTGAAATCATATTTCTAAGAATCCCTCCCAGAGGAGGGAATAATGAAATAAGAAAAAATTATCTATTTTTCTTCATGTCAAAAGAAAAAAGGATCAGTTGCCTCCAAAGTAAGTGTTTACATTTTTCCCATTTCGTTGAAAAGTACACGCACAAAGTTTGTTTAATCTAAACAGTGGTGGGTTTGCTGTTCAATTTTTCAATTTGGTTTTTATATCAAAATACCAGTTTTTGAGCAGCTTTTTCTAGCATCAGTCTCTAAATCACTCTGCCCTCTTTGAATCCTACAGGTTCTTCATAATTGTAGAACTACTAAGCAGATAAATATATTTTTGGAAAAGCTGAGCCCAAAACAGCAGTGGATTAAAGCTCTTCAGGCTCGAATCATCTCATAAATGTATGGATACACCTGAAAAACTGGATTTGTTGCTGGAACAGCTGGATGAAATTGCATAGGGAAGCTTGAGAGGTTACACTGCAAAAATCTCACAATTTCCTGTGGGCAAATATTACCTCTCCCATCTCTATCCCACATGGCCCTCTTCGAAAAAGGTGTGATTGTTCCTGTATTTTCAAATATACATAGCAGCCAACTGTATTTCTTCCAGACTGTTTGATAAAGCCACTAGAGCTTTTAAAATGTAGTTCAATTCCCAAGAAAATGTTGTATGTTTGAGTTTGGATAATGCCTCAGCAAACACAATGGAAATGCATGTGCCTCCCTGAGGAAGACTTACATCTACACAGTTGGATGCCTATGGCACATCATTTATAACACAGTCACCCATGCTGCTCTTAGAGCTGCTTTTTGCATACACTATATGGTTATATATATATAGGACTTTCTTGTTTATTTTTTCTACTATTTTGACAGCAGTCGTTCTAAAACAGTATCTAAGTTTAAAGGGCTGTTTTGCAAGTCAGCCAATTTGAAATCAGATCCAAGATCAACAGAGCCGAGTCCTTGAAGACACATTTTTCCAGCTGAAACACACAAATACACCTTTTCTCAGTCACTAATTAGAGCCACATTGAACTTTAAGTCCAGCTCGGCAATATTCTCACAGAAACTTCAAAGAGACAGGAAGAGGCACAAGATTATTTGCTCTGAACATTTGGCTAAATCGTTATTCCCCCC
>VXBH01006947.1:1437882-1471104 GCA_013400035.1 Rynchops niger | reverse complement strand
CCCGCCGTGGTTGGTGGGAGTGCACATAGCAATTCTTTCGGTTACAGATTACCATACCATTTACAGCACTCTGCATATTACTAGTTTCACATACTTGAACACTTCATTGAAGATAAATAGAAATTGCAGTTACACCCTCAAAGAGCTGCAGGAGGCCATAATACAGGAAGCCTTTTTAAGGTTTTTGGGGGGGTTTTTTGTTTTTTTTTTTGTTTGTTTGTTTGTTTTTTTGTTTTTTTTTTGTTTGTTTGTTTTTTTTGTTTAAGGTCATTGACAGTTTGGGCATACACCATGCTGTCCATTTTTTACTCATTACTTGAGGTGAATCTTGTTCACCCATTAACCAGTACAAGAAACTCATACACATACCACATTGGTATCATAAGACACAAAGAAGGGCAAATCACAGACAGCTTCCTCAACTATTTTTGCAGTGCATAAGCATGTACTCATCTTCAAGATGATGCAACTTGATGTCAAAACTGTAAGATATACAACTAAGCAGTTGGAAAATGTTATTGGTTTGAGGCTAATAAGGCACAACTCTTCCCTGGAAATCATCTTATTGACATTGGAAGACTTTGTACAGTAGGGATAATGCTGCATACTGTCTTTGTGTTTCTCTGTTTCAGGGTGAGTAAACATGTACATACATAAATCAAATTATATATACAGTTTATCTGCAATGCAGTCAAGAACCGGATCTGCAGTACACAAGAAAACACTCAAGCCAGCTTTGAGCTAGACAGCTCTGTTATCCCTAGCAGAGAACATGCAGATTCCTCATATGCATCAGGGCCTGCAGAAGCCCATTCAAGACCCCAAGTGTGCGCTCAGTAGCTTGGACCATGCCCCCAAGAAGTGGCTGCTTTCAGAGGGGAGCATTACCACAGCTGTCATCCTTGAGTCTTCACATGGATCAGTTCTACCTTGGACTGTAGTAAAGGTATACTCCTACTTGTCCCTGAAAGTCTGCACCTGGCTTTTCCTCAGAGAAGCTGAGCTGCTGACCCTGGACACATCGCCACAACTTCCCACACAATGCTGATGCCACAACGGATCACTTGGACTGGAAGAACAGGAAACAGTTTAAAAAATGTGCCTGAAAGCTACTGGAAGACTTTCGCATTCCTGTTCCTTACAGGTCAGTCTTGCAAGATTATGTACATTCCTGGGAAACTGCTCAAAAACCTCCCACTAATGCTGATATTAGTGATAAAGCTGCCAAAGAACCTCACCTGAAAGCACATTGCCTCACGTGACTGGGTACTCACTGAGGAAAAATTCTTTAATAGTACACATAATTGGAATTCATGCTTTGGAATTAAAAAAAAAGTACAGATAAAACAGGAAAATTGACTTCTGTGTCTAACTATTTTTTCTTGTGTGACTTTACGCAATTTCTGTCTCCATGTATTCTTCCATGAAATACATTTACTAGCAGACAGGAGAATTAATACACAGAACTATTGTAAGACACAATGATCCCCTTGAATAAGATGTAATAGGTGCAAAAAAAATTATTTGCTATATTTTTTAGGAAAGACGTCTGCAGATTGGACAAGATTTCTTGTGGATAGTCAACAGTCTAACAGACCATAATTACAGGATCATACATACTGCCTTACTGGCAGAGCCTTCGCAGAAGCCACACATGGTTTCTGCCCAAAAGTGTAACTCCACAGACCACTACTGACCAGAGATTACCCTGCTCCAGTTGTCCCAGGTGCTGAAGCCAGGGCTAAGATTTCAAGTCTTTCCAATTGCTTAAACATAATCCTGGAAGAGTGCAGCATGATTTATGTTCAACCTTCTCAGATGCCACACAGCAAGATTTACACAGAAAAATATATCATGATTTTAAAGAATACCAACAAAGCAATGTACACCTTATGTAGTTCTTTAGAAACTAATATTGACACAAGGGATTTCTTCTGTCAGCAATAGAAGTGCCATGTTCTCAGTCACTCTCAGCATTCAACCCTTTTCTTAATTCCATGAGTATTTTGACCTCGTAACTCTGCCTGATAATTCACAGTCATATACAGCTAAAGTTTGATCCTATCAAAATAAAACTTGAAAGTCAAGCACATTTTGACACTGCCTTTCAGCTGTGCTAAAGAAAAATTTATTTGCAAAAGTGAATCCAAAGCTGCTTTCAGGGAAATATTTCCTAGAATAGCTGCATCATCATCTTTCAGTGTGTTCAAACAAACAGCTATTACAGTAAAATTTTGTTTCATAAGCATCTTATGAAAACCTTTACTCAGTAAGCCATGCCAAATTGAAACTGTAGTCAAGTTAATAGAAGTTTCACATTCATGAAAAGAGAAGGTGAGGATCACACATGTGATAAACGTAACTATGCTAAGAACTAGACAGTAACACAGGTCTTGTCCATCAACTCACTAATTAAAAATACTAGAGATTACAACAAGCAATAAAACCCTTTTAACTCATACATGTTCAGTTTCACCCAATTTGATGAGGTCTTCTGTGCATTGCAGAATTTATTCCTCTATTTAAGCAAGCACCATATTTCACAAGTAATCAAATTCCAGAGATTCAAGAACTCTGATAGCCAGGGAACAATTATGAGAAGTTCTACAGCAAATGTAGGAGTTTCTGCTAAGGTTTACTGCTATACTCATTTCATTATCATCAGTAATTAAAACCATAAACTGGAATTTTTAATAAAGGAAGCAAACATGAGTTATGTCACTTATGCTGACAAAATCAAAAGCAACGTTCTGAATTACTCTGGCATGAGATAGCAGCCAAAATCCCTATGAATCAAAGGATGCAGTTTACAACAGAACAATGGCCAGTGATGAAAAGCAGTATGTGGAGAATAAGTTATCAGAAGCTATCAACAACTATATTTTTAGGTGATTTCAAGACAGCCTTAGTTTTAATTTGAATTAGAATTATTTTAATACCACTGAATACAAAAGCATCCCCAGAAGGTGAAGGGGCTTTGTTCAAGGCAGCATTAATTCTCAGTGTTTCTCTTCCTTCAAGGAAAGAAAAACCTAAACCGCTTTTAATAAGTGATTATATTGCCCGCTTTGGTTCTTGTGGCTTTTCACAGCATACATTTGTTTTTATGTTGTTTGGGCTTGTTGTTATGTCCCCCTTCACCACTTTCTCCTCCTTGGTATATAATTTTTTTCTCCAGACTGTGTCATAAATGGGGGACCAGTGCTGTTTAACATCTTTCTTGACAACATGGACCGTGGGATTGAGTGCACTCTCACCAAGTTTGATGACAACACCCAACTGAGTGGAGCAGTCTCAACACATTGGAGGGAAAGGATGCCATCCAGAGGGGCCTGGACAAGTACAAGGTCCTGCACATGGGTCACAGCAATCCCAGGCACAAATACAGGCTGGGTGGAAAATGGATTGAGGGCAGCCCTGGGGAGAAGGACTTGGGGGTGTTAGTGGATGAGAAGATCAACACGAGCCAGCAATGGGCACTCACAGCCCAGAAAGCCAACTGCCTCCTGGGCTGCATCAAAAGAACCGTGGCCAGCAGGTTGAGGGAGGTGATTCTGCCCCTTCTACTGTGCTCTGCTGAGACCCCTCCAGAGCAGAGTACTGCCTCCAGCCATAGGGCTCCCAACAGAAAACAGACATGGACCTTCCACAACAAGTCCAGAGGAGGGCCACAAAAATTATCAGAGGTCTGGAGCACCTCTCCTATGAAGACAGGCTGAGAGAGCTGAGCTTGTTCAGCCTGGAGAAGAGAAGGCTCTGGGGAGACCTTATAGCAACCTTCCAGCACCTAAAAAGGGCCTACAGGAAAGGCAGAGAGGGAGTGGAGCAATAGGACAAGGGTAACTGTTTTAAACCGAAAGAGGGGAGATTTAGATTAGATATTAAGAAGAAATTCTTTACTGTGAGGGTGACAAGACACTGGAACAGGTTGCCAGGGAAGTTGTAAATGCCCCATCCCTGGAAGTGTTCAAGGTCAGGCTGGATGGGGCTTTGAGCAGCCTGGTCTTGTGGGAGGTGTTCCTGCCCCCATGGCAGCAGGGGCAGAACTAGATGATCATTAAGGTCCCTTCCAACTCTAACCATTCTATGGTAAATTAGATTTTTAGTTGAGCCATTCTTAGCGATAAGAGAGGAATGAATTTTGTGTTGTACAAACACAGCTAATTTATGTTTTACCATCTTCAGAAGAGACTTAGCTCAAAGGAGGCCACAACATAGCTCACAATGCTTTTCTCAGAGCTCATCTAAAGGGCTTAGACAGCAGCAACCTCCACAAAAGAATTAGCAGGGGTGCCATGGTGTGGGTGGAGGAGAAAGGAAGGAAAGCAAAGAACTTTAGATAATAAACTAACACATGGTGGGCGTGACAGAGCATGATCTTGTCAACCATTAGTTTCATAGTAGAGCTATAATAAGTACATAAAATTCTGACATAACACAGTAAAGAGCAGAGGAAAAAAGGCAAGCTTTGAAAAACATAAGCAGTCAGTTAAATAACTGTTTTCCATGGTATATTTAATGTTTGATATGCAAATAAACCCAAGAGAACCTCCAGAAAACAGTCCATTCGTCCTGCTGCATCTTCATTATACGAAAAACATTTCTGTGGCCTGTTCTCATAGTACCAAGAGTTATCTGTTCGCAGGGCAAGTTATTCTTTGGGGGAGAGGAAAAGCACTTCCTCTGTTATGCATTACTAATTAGCTCCAAGTTGGGGGCATAGGGGTTAACATAGAAGATTGGCAATGTAAAAAACATTCTGACAAAATATTCATTGAGGCAAGCTGTGCAAATGACTGCTGCCAGCCTGGAGACAATGGCTCCACTGTTCTCCAGAGTGAATCGAATTGGGAGCAATCTCAGAGGGTCCAGCAAGGAATACAAGGTAACATTTTTGCAAATTCAGATCACTTTCTCTGGTTCAAGAGTAGGTTTTCTTTTTAGGAAAGGATGTTGAGTTGTGCTTAGTGCCCAGGCTCTGTTATTGTAAGCAATAACTGTTTTGCCAACTTACTGTATGCCAATTTTAATGTAACTACCTAATTCAATTAGATAAAGCAAAGAAACATGCCCTCCATGTTTAAAAAGATGTGAATGAAAAATGAAAGTGAGAAAGGAACATGTCATGCTGGGATGTAGTATTAAGTGCTTAAACATGACTTGTAGAAGCCTCTTCCCCTTCTCCACCCCTTCCCCCCCCCACACTCTTAATCCCATGCTTTTAACAGTGGCCATGAGGCCAGGTCTTCTTTGAGGCGAGGACTCTGTGTCACATCGCTAGGAGGTAGGACTGATAGAGGTACTGTACTGAGGCATAACACCAGGAGTCTGTTAGCAACATGAAAGGACAGGATTGTCAATTTTCTTCCTGCATTGCATTCTCCTTCCCATAGTTGACTAGTATGAATGACAAAACGGTGCTAATGGTACCCACATGGTCTACAATGAAACATATCCAAGACTTAATAGTCTGGGAAATACTTCAAATCCATATTCTTTGTTCTAACAAACTTGGAAGTAGGTTTTTATATCATAAAGGGACAGTAGTTACAACTCTTGTGTTTTAAGACCCAACTGGCAGAAAAAGCCCACATTATTCCTTTAGTTACCTCCCATCAATAATTTATTGGCATAATAAATCGCACTGTCCTTATCTAAGTATATTTATTCAACTGAAAAGGAACACCATAGACTTATGATCTCAAAATTAATAAGTTAAAGTTAAAAATTCATCAAGAATAATACAAGTTCATCTGTCCAACCCAGCAGCACAATACCTGCTTTTATGCATGACCTTAAAGCGATTCAGAATGAGCCACAAAGCAAAGAATTAAACCTTAGCAAGGTCATCAGCAGTGCTCATTGAGAGAAGGAAGGAAAAGAGAATGTATCAGTGCACTGTAAACTACAACAGTTTATGTGGAGTAAGAGTTGGCTGTTCACAAGACCTCATGGTCAGTCAGCAATTCCCCTTCTATTAATAGTGCAGCCCTCAGCCTCTTCCTTCCATTGATGTTGCTTCCACACTGTTTCATCCCCCTTACTCATCATCTCTCCACCCTTCTTTCTAGGCTGCCTTTCTCTTGGTTTACATATTTCTACAGAGTAAAATGCACAGATGCAAAACAGAAGTTCAAATACAGAGATTCCCCTGTGACACTTCACACTGGGTGAATAACTTCTTGCTAACAATTTTATGTGTTTGACTGACTGGGTCTGGATTCCAGAGCTCAGATATATTGGATTGTCAGGTTTGTGTTCCTACGAGCCTCCAGACACAAGGCTGATGAAACAGACATTCCCACACAGGAGGATCTAACAAAGGGTCTCACCCAGCTCCCAAAGGAAGCCGTCTCCTATGGCTGCTGCAAGGCCTGCATCAGCCTCCCTCAAAGACCAGTTTCTCAGAAAGACTTTTCTGTTGTGATTCCTTATGAGCACAAAATAGCCTTCACTCAGCTGAGCACTAATGATTTTCATGATGTACAACAAGGCGGAAAAACATGTGAGGACATAGCACAAATCAGTTAAATACACCAAAATTTCCATAGAGTTAGGTTTGAACTGGAGAATATTCCATTTAAAAGTGTGACATCTATTTCATCTAGCACCAATTGATTGTTTTTATTAATACTTATCACCCTAACACTGGTATCAGGCTATTGCATTTTGTTGGGTTTTGCCTTTTTTGTTTTAATCTGGGAACATTTTAAAGTTTTCAATTTCTTGATGACATTGGTTAAATACTTGAGCATTTTTCTTCTCATGGTTTTAAATAGGCTTACACAGGAACCAGAACCAGGTACTGTTGTGACTTCAATAGTTGTCTAGCAGAAATCAACACCCAATGGCGATTTTTTTAAGTTACTTCTAGCTCTGGTGTTACCAGCCTTCGTGTTAGACTACATTTACCTACAAGAAAAGTTTTCACTTGAGCGGTGGAGCAATAACTACAAAGGCAGAAGCCCCTGATAATGAGCAGGACCTCCAAGAACATGCTGAAACAAGTGATTTCTGTCTCCAAATTCTGTTCTTGTGAGTGAGATTAGCTGATCAGACCTCAAGCCTTATACCCAGCATACATTCTATTTTACAACTAAATGCTTCCCTCTTTGGAATGAGCCCCATGTTCCAACAAATCCACAGCTTAATTCATTGGGGGGAAAAAAAAAAACCACCACAAAAACAAAAAAAAAACCACACAACATTGACTATGACTGACAATTTAATGTGGGTTTACGACTTGTAGTGCTTAGCCTGCTGTTATTCACAGGCTCAGATTTGGCTGCAAAGCAATTTTCCCAGAAGGTACAAAACATAGAGGTCTTTTCAAGAGCCCTCTGAGCCATGGCAAATTAAACATGGACTATTTCACAGTGAATCCCAGTTTTGGACAAAAAATTATTTTTGTTGAACTATCCTGAAGCAGTCTTACACTTCCAGTAGCCTATGGTCCACAAAAAACAAGCTGAAAATCCATTTACCTGAAGGTTTTTCCAGCAATTACGCCTGCCTCCAAAATACATTCACAGCCCTTCAAAACAGTCACATGAATAGTTTTACAGAAAGCGACACTTATACACCTACAGTTACCCATACATTTTTCTGAAATTATTCAGCAGATTAATACAGGGAGGTTACACTAAGTGCAACAGCCTTCAGCTAACGTTCTTAACTTAAAGTTTGCACCAATTTTGTTGAACCTAATGTGGGGACCTTGTGCCCAAAAGCTTTCTGACTTTTTCCAACTGCATCAGCTATTATAATAAAATACATCCTTTCAACCTATAAATTTGGTATCTTACATCTGAATAGCTGCAGGATGCCAGACCTGCTAGTACTGCTAAGTATTACACAATCTATACTTTAAAATATGAAACTCAATACACTGAGGAGGCCAGATCTTGAAGTCAGAAGCATAATGATTTCAAAGAGTAACTGAACAAAAAAATTGAATTTCTAAAATTGTATTACCATCCTTTTGACACATCCCTAGCAAAGCAGCAACTTTAAAATATTTGTCCTTAACAAGTTGTGAGCTACAGTTTGTCAAAAACCTATGCTCCTGCTTAAAAGGGTGTCAACAGAAATATATTCTTGCCATGTTAAATAATAATTTCAAAGCAATAAGAGCTTAGAAACATGCCCATACCTCAGATATTTAATGCATTTTCGCCCCCCTCAATCTCTTTTGTTGCTCCCAAAATCTCTCTCTGACAGCAGAAACGCTAATGGATGCAAGATGTAGCAGGCACACTGTTCTAAGACTGTCAGAAGAAAGCTTTGGTGTGAATAATGCTGAGGGCACCTAGGTTACGACATACTCTGTCTGGTAACACGTGTTAAAGACAGGGAAAAACCAATAGCTGAAAATCTCAAAATAGATCTGAATGGCCTACAGTACAAGAAAGCCCAATCCTTGGGATCTGCTTGTCAGCATAACTCCCATTACCCTTATCAGTAATTCACTAGTACAAGGGCCTTCAAGATAAAAATTCACCATTAAGCAATATTAAACAGACTGCTTATTTTGTGGTGTTTGCAATGTCACAATACAAGACGGTCACAGAGTTCCCAGGTGAACTAAGCCAGCCTCGAGGCCAAAGCAGCAGTTTTACACACAGATTACCAGCATCCTGAAGTTACCCCTCCAGCATTCTATACTGCAACCTGTCCTCTGCTAAATTAAAGAGGACTAAACTTTCACCTGAGACTGCATTTACTTTAAAACACATGAAGATACGGGCAGCATGCATCTAGCATGAGGTTATTTTACTCTACATCATACTAACATCCTCATCATCTTCCCACACCTCCATCGCCAAGAGGTCTCCTGGTATAAAGGTAAGAATGTTCGGTCAAATGACCTAATACTGAAGGAGCAAGCTGGCAATATAGAAAAATTTATAATCCCTTATATTTAATAATAGTTTCTGAAAAGTATTTTATGGCTTTTGGGGTGAGAGTGAAGAGAGAGGGAGAATAAACTAATGAAGAGCATTTCCTTTTCATGATTAGATAAAGGCCTTTAGAACTTGAGACACTGAACAGGAGGAAAACTACTGTTTTGCAGGTTAGTAATTTCCATACTGTTGTTAACTGGCCAAATGAAGCACAAGGAATCATGGACCACTGATACTGAAGTTGTGCTGCAGGCTGGAACACACAAGCTCCAGAAACAGCCCCCTTTGGTAGGCCTCCAGCAAGCTATCAGCACAAACTTTAACAGGACAGCCTGAAGGATGAACTAACACAAAAAGAACTTTTGCATTTACATTTTCATTGTGTATTTTGCTTTCCCTAACAGCTTGCTATTTCACAGGAACTGGTGGACTTCTCGGCCCTGGGCAGGGGGTGTGAACTCCAGTATGTATTGTGAAGTATTGCTATTGTAAAAAACTGCTAAGCTTTGAAGAAAAGCAGCAGGGAAAGCCATTAAAATACATGCTTCATTCACAGCTATGATTGCACTCCAATGCTACAAACTAAGGGAAGCCAGCAGGAGAGGGAGCCCCTACACCTAGACATTTCCAGAAGTCTTTTGAAAAATTTGGTTCTATATATTGCTTTGGATAATGCAGAGATGCTTAATTTTAATTACCACCAGGGTGCCGAGAGAACAGATGGATGCCTGTTAATTGAAGCTACCACAGTTTCATGTAAATTGAAAGAATAAGTCAAATAAATAAATATCAGCCTCCCAAGAACATTCAAAGTAAAAAACAGTAATGAGTTTTGGAAGCAAGGAAGGAAATTGTTGTCAGTGAAAAACAGCCTACAAAGATAAGACCTCTGCTGGTAGACGGCCATCAGTAACAACTCTGTCTTATCAGGAAGCAACTTGTCAGCCAAGTCTGTAGATTAGAAAGACAGTCATAAACCAGGCAGATATACTGGTTATATCTGGGGTATAGGGATAGACCAATTCAGTTGTGTTGTCTTAAATCCAGCAGCAACAGAAATAGTAATGAAAGGTACTAAACGTGCCTGAGGGAGACACAGGGAAGAAAAAAAAAAATCTAGTCAAAGTGTATGAAACCAGAGTAAGCAACTGAAGACCACTGCTACGTCTTCAATAACAAAGCATGAAGTGGGAAAGCAAGCCAATGAAACATGGACAGTTAGAGAGGTCTCCGTTAACAGTAGCCTCTGCTAGATTTCAACAACTGAGGTATTCAAATCCTTTTATAGTTAATTTAGAAACTGTAGAGAAGTGACAGGTTCACAGTCCTGAATACTTAAGTGTCTTAGGAATATGAAATAGGGAATAAAGTGGGAGAATTTTTTGCAGATGCTGCCATGGGATTTCTCTTTGACACTGAGAACAAGGACATCAACCATAAGGATGGATTCTTGCCAGAGTCAGTATCTGCAGTCATCAGCATCTTACTGGAAAGAGGCCAGGGAATAGCCTCAGCCTATAGTTACTTTCAATAAACACAAGCCTGAGATGAACAGAAATCACCACAGTATCACACTTCATACTTGGCAACAGACAGAAGAAGCCACTCCACTAACTGCTCTGGGATATATTGTGTCAGCAGAATCCCATGACAGCTCCTCAGTTTTGTGCCTTTTGGTAGGTTTGACGATGAAGGAGTAGTGCTGTTCACAATACACCCCAAAGTAACACTCTTTCTTCAACACTGTCTTATTCCAAGCACAGGTGTGACAACTACAACTGAGCTGTATTGGAGGTTACACTAAGTGAGACAAGTAAGCCAAGGAAGACAAACTGAATATATAGAAGTGGATTCATGAATGAAACAAGCTTCCATAAAAAGACAACAGCAACAGACCTATCTTGAGAAGGAGCATTAATCACTTCCTTAAAATGCAAAACCTGGGTAAGCTGAAATGCTCTGTATGAGAAAGACAACTGATTTTACAGGTGAGTATTCCTAGTTACAGGCAGCATAAGAACAAGGAGTCACAAATAGCATGGATAAACATTGTACATAAATTAGCCTACAGATTCTATAAAACTATTTCACAACAAGGAAATACCCCATATTGTTCATAACACATTTGCATGGTTTTCTTCTCTACAAGAGGAATACAGAAGAGATTTCAGAGTAAAGTTTTCTACAGGTATTGCTCAGATCAGCTATGGTAGGACTTAAATGTAATATCACATCAATGTCTTCAGAAGCATAAAAAAACCAAAATGTGAACTGCACCATCTTGCAATTTTACCCTTACTGAATAGCTATGCAAAACTAAGCTGAAGTATAGCTATTTTAATAGTACAGAAACTCTTGAACTATAAAAACAAGGCTGAGTAATCACATTTACAAAGTACCCTTTAAAAAAAAAAATAAAGAGCAGCATTGATACATAATACATTAGTTTATTCCAATAGCTTAAACAGTCTAGAGAGATTTTCAAGACCAGCGTTGTTCCCACTGATATCACACACAAACATCCTCTCCAGCTTGTATTAAAACTTGTCAACTGGAGAAAGTGAGGAAGATATCAGTAATAGAAAGTATGAGGCATTGCAGATGGGAAAATTAATTTTAAAAGAGACACTCAAGGAAAAGATGGGTAGGTTTATACTGAAAAATGTAGTCAGACCTCCCCAGTACTAGAAACAGTATAAACACATCATTGCAGTCTTCTATTTAGGCTAATTAGCTCTGCCAAGAAGGGTATGTTTGCAGAGGCAGAGCACAGTGTTAATGCAGTTATGCTGTTTCTAGGACCTACCTCGTTAAGCACTGCACTGTGTAGACACATGCTAAATGATTCTGGATGAAAGCCATTATTCCTCTTACGTGTGTCTCTGAACAGAGCTGAACTTTTGCATTTGATTTTAACATTGCATTTTTAAAATCTGAAAAAAATAAAAAGCAGCCAAGTATAACCCACAAAAGGTCAAAAGCCAGGAAGATTGAAAGGCCACCAATTTCTGCTGTATTAAAAGACAACTTAAGATGTTTTCAAACACAGCATCTGTAGATTGGTTTCTCTCATCAGTTTTCAATAATGTATGTACGCCTTTAGTAAATAGATTACCACCAAATATTAAATATTCCATCTTTTAAATGTTCTTAGAAATATTTTACAACTGCTTCATCCTATGACACTCTGCAGAGCTGTACATGTCATTAGTTTCAGCTGCATCTATGTCCAGCTATGTGATTGTGCCCACAAATCCCAGGACTAAGTGCTCCAAATGAAAGATTGGTAGCCGAATTAATTGTTCTCACCTTCGGCTCAATCTGAAACCCTGTCGCAGGCAACTTCCATATTTCAACCATTAAAACAAAAAAGCCTTTTATTAGCCTGCCTTGTGAGCCTCCCCATGATCCATTAGCCACTTACAAGCTGCAGAGGACTGGCAAATTCAGAGCAATGTTACAGATGCTAGGTCAAGAACACCTTCAGGAAAAGCAATCTGGAAGATGTGGCTGCTTTAATCCTGGAAGGATGATTACATTTTACTGAATGCCTAACACAGTCCTTGAAGTGTACTCTTTTCTGAGCCTTGTCCCAGCTCTAAGAACTAGATTTGAAATACAGAAGGACAGGACAGTACCCCTCCAAAGTCTACTTTAGACTGATGGCTAGGAAAATCTACAACCAAGAAAGAAATCAACATACATCTCCTTACTATGTCTATGGGTGCTCCAACAGCTTGGCTATCTCCCAAGTACAGACTGTAAACACCGCTCAGGGTCCCTGGAAATCAAAATTGCATCTGCCCAACATGCACACCTGATGTGGCTCCCAGGAGAGGCAGGGAGGTGAGGCACAGTTTAGCCTCACCATTTCCAGAGGGTAGTGGTGGCATCTAACTACCCAGCCTCCTGGAATATCATGTCTTGCACAGCCCTTCATGCCTACTGTGTAGTAGTTACATACCTTCACACATAACCTGGGTGCTGCACATCCCCATTTCAGGGCCGACCATCCTCATTGTAAGTGCTACACCACCTACACTGCATGCCCGATTCAGGGAATCTGAACGTAGTACTGTAGCAGCCCACGTTTGAATATGTACAGTATCTTAACATCTCATTTTACAGTACAGGGTTTCAGCATCACGCCTGCCTGACAAGTTGCCACTCTACCTATGCCTCCCAGTCCTTTCCTCCCTACTCCCACACCTAAGGTGCACATCCCTGTCTGCCGGCCACGTGATCAATGCTCATGAGATTTGTGACATAATCGAGGTTAAAAGCAGATTATTTTTAACCCAGCCTCCAACTCAATGATCTAGTTCATAGCACATCACCACCACAGTCATATCAGCACAGCTAACGGGACAGAGAGCCACAGCCAGGCACAAGCAGAGAGGAAGAATGGCTGGAGCTGTGGAAAATGTACAGTTACTGCAGAAGCCATGAACTGTGGTATCAGAGGTGACCAAGTGCCATGTCACATAGTTATGGCCCCTCCATCCCCAGAATGTTTCTGCATTCCCTAGGAAGCCACTATGATGTAGGTGTAAAATACTGCATGATTTCAGAAATGTCATGATGACACTACATGTCAGTCAGGCTGCTGAAAGCCTCACATCCCTGCAAAATGCCCATATAGTCCATCTCTTTCCAAATGCAGAATTGCTGAGCTCGTTGGAGTGACACCAGCCTGACACTGAGTTACACCAATCCCTTCAGCTTAATAACATCACTGTTTTTCAGGTGACAAACAAGAGAGCTTCACAGAGCAGGATCCTCAAACCACTGCAGTCTTCACTGCAGGATTCAGATCCCTACTGCCTGCTGAGGCAGGATTTCACACACTATTTTTCTGCTACAGGGAGAAGTGCTGGAAGACGACAACAATTGGATTACAGGAAACACATGTGCAAGAAAATCTGCTGCGATACATTTAACCCACAACAGCTCTGAGTACTGGTGCTGTCTCTGCATCACAGTGTAGTTTACCCACTCCACCCTTTTTCTCCCCAAGACACAGAATAGTTTCTTCCAATTAACCAGCAGCCAGAAATTAAATGTACATCTCTGCCCATTTCTACTAAGGTCTCTTGCAAGTCAGCAGTTCTTGTAATTTAGGGTAATCCACTAAGTAGTGAACCCTCAAGGTCCAGAGACTGCTTCTAAGGACTCCAACAGAAAAAACTAAGGTCACGCATTTTAGACATAGTCAGTAGGAATATGGACTGGTCCGATGTCCATATCTACACTGAAAAGTGTGATGGGATCACAAACAGAGTTTAAAACCACTGGTTTTAAGTAAACAAATCCAAGATCCACGCTAGTGGTAAACTGGGTTGCAGATTTACCTCAAGATCTGCTGACATCTCTAGCTTTCTAATGTCAGTCTCTTTACTGCTTAGATGGTTCAGCAAAAGTTTCCTCTTTAACAGTCCTCTCTAAGCTTAATTTTCTTCACACAACTCTTAACATAGTTTTCTTGCTGATTCAGTGCTGAAGAGAGCAGTGCCCAGGCAGCTCACAAACTGCGTGGATATAAGTGCTGGGGATCACATCAGGGATCCTGGCATCACTTCTACCAAGCCGCTGAGCCAACCAAGCTCGAAGTAGCAATTCAGAGAGTTAGAACACACCCTGCACAACAATGTTACAGAAGAGCAGTTTGTATTCTGGACATTCATCCCCATAAATCAATCAGAAGACATGAACTTCATACTAGTTAGAGACACTAATCAGGTTACCAAACGGTCCCACACTTACAGCAGCTTCCTGTACTCCTCGAACACAGTAGCATCACACCAAGGAAGGCAGTAGCTTGAACTTCCTGCTTGCCTTAGATCCTAAATGAGCCACAATCAAAGGCCAATAGCTATCTTGCTCACTTCCCAGCTTTATTCTCCTCCGCACTTGCAGCCCAACTGCATGGCTACACCAATCACTTGTCCATGAACACACATTTTCAGAAGGAAAATGACTACAACCACTGCATACAGTCAGAGCAGTGTTTGGTATTACGTTAAGGTGAGGCCAAGTTCAGAGCAAGTCCTTAAATAGCTCATCTCTAACCTATGAGGCAACCCCTCCACACAGGACACGAGCCAGGAGGGCAGGTTGCTTTGCTGCTCTGCAGGTCTCAGGCAGTGCCTTGCCAGGGAACAAGAGACCACAGAAGGCGGCACATCTGGCAGAGCTTCCCCATGAAAAGAAAGGCTCCTGCAGGGAGCAACAGACAAAATTGGTAGAGGAAAATTGACCAGAGAAGGCATAGTACCCAACCCTAAAATCACGTATTGGAAGCTAGTGCTCAGTACTCAAGACTTCAGCCAAAATTACTAATCTAGCCCTAATTAATTGAAAAAGCACAGATGTCCTTTGCTGTGTACCAGCCTGTGGACACTGTTTGCACAAGCAAGAGTTTAATTGTAAAAAATAAATATGGGAACTATTTCTGCTTACCAATTAAAAGATCATTTGTGTAACCACCATCTGGAATTAAAGTACTTTTTTTCCTCTCAACTAAAAATGTATCCAGAGACCCTTTCCCTCTGCACAGACTGGATACGCCTTCAATGGCTGTTGCCNTTTTTTTTTTTTTTGAGTCAGTTACTGAATGATCTTTACCTACTGCTCCAAATTAATTCTGAATATACCCTTTGATAGGGCTGTTCTTTCGCTGATTGTTTTCATTACTGTTAGTTGTCTGCTTCTGTCACTTACTCTGGATCTTGTCATGTGCTCTTAAACACAAATGGAATTTTGCCAGTGATTTCAGTAGCAATAAATTGGGAAAAGGCATTAGACACAACACATCTGACAGCAACAAGTCATAAGGCCCAACACAAATGCTCCTTGCATCCAATTTATTTCTTACTGTAGTGATGGGACCCAGAACTCAAGCCCTTCCTCCCTCCCTCCTCCTGCTCTTCCGAGTAGCTCTGTGCAATGCGAAACTGAACTCTGCATAAAGTCCATCACAAAAGGGCTGAAGGATTATTTTGGGTGATATCAGAGATGAAGTATTTGCTGTAGAAAAGCAGTGAGGACTACCTCTCCAGAGCACTCATGTCAGGCAATATGAAAGCTTTCTGCTCTGGCTCTACTCTAACGCACATATTTGCGTTTCCCTCCTAAAAACTAAATTCTTCTAACTTTTAGACTGTCAAATGTCTAAAATTAGAAAGGCTACATTTGCCAATTTCAGACCTCTATTTGGGATTACAGCCAAAAGACTTAAATTTGGACAGGTACATGTCGATTAACCAGTATTTAATGAGCTACTGCTACATAACACATAGGTTCAATACATTGCACGCTACTTTTATGGGATGAATTGTTGTAAAGAGCATTTCAAAAAGTCAAGCCAACTATAAATTTATTACTCAATAGCTTTAAAATAAGAATTCAGTAGTACAAGTCACACCTAGGTATATATTCTTTTCCATTAAATATGGAGAGGACTAAATGATTTCAATAATTAAAAATACTTGGGTCTTCTGAAGACATGAGCTCAACCAAGAAATTATTTTCCTCCTCCAGATTTAACAGAGTATTTCATTAAAAAAGGGGCTTAATTATACATCTGCTCTGAACAGATATTAAGTATCTCATGGGCCTATTACAAAGAAGTCAGGTTGCGACAGTAGTTGACAGAGCACCTAGTCCATCTCAAGTCAAATATCAAATGAAACCTTTGCTTGAAGATTTATTTTCATATTTGGTACATCCACAAACATTTATCCAGGTGTTGTTGTTCACAACAATGTTTCTAGTCAAGGAAATTAATTGACAATTTCTTAAGTTCTGCAAAAAAAAAAATCAGTGTTGTCATTGCAAGAGTATCTGAAACTAACAAGGTATTACTTAAGTGATAGTCATTCACATTGCTTTTCATCCACAAGTAGGTATGGCATGAGTAAGAGTGACTATATTTACTAAATATGTACAGACTCTTTTGTTCAACAATCCCAAGAGCACATGAAGTCTTATGTCATTAGTTTTTACAAATGAAGAAAACAAAGTTATTGAAGTTCAGGTAACTTTGCCTCAAAATCTTGTAGTACAAAAAGCAGCAGAATCAAGTCTCAAAACATAAGTAGGATAAAGATTAGGGACAAAAATTAAAATTGGATCACCAGAGATACTGCTATCCTTACTACTAGATTCTGAAAATAAAAATATACAAAATTTAAAACTATATATTGAACTTGAAAGTTAACATCGCTTTTCATGTTTTTCAGTACACAAAAAATTGTGATGTTCAGTATGTGTGTTATAAACTATCTAAATAATGCATTCTGATTTGATCTGTAGCCTAATTCCAAAATATATGTTAGATTTGGTTTAGTGCACATTTACTACATTACTGAAGTGGTTTAATTCATGTTATTTACAATCGGGAGAACTTGACAATAAGTAGAAAACAAATTATAGAAGTTTATTACACCCTCCCTCTCACTTACACCAATGAGCGATTATAACGAAAGTTATAATCATGGAAGATTTAGAGATGGACAGACAACTGTGTTGCTGGTTCAGCATCCAGAAACACAAACATATGCCCCACATACTGATAAGGGTACATTATGCACAGACACGGTTGTCTGCAAAGCATTGGCACAGCACTCTACTGGGCTTCCCTCTCTTGAAGCTGATCTACGTATTTGACTATGTAACTCATTTGCTCTCTGTCACCAAATGCTTTTGGTGAGGGTGGTGTATTACACAAACAAAGAGCATGAACTGAGCAGATGGTTGCCAGTTCTTAGAAGACGTGTGTTCCTGAAGCTGGCACTCAAGATGCATTAAAGATCATTTGATTTCACAGAAATTTGGTCTTGCATTGTTCATTAGGCTGCCATAGATGTTTAGTACCTCAGACAGAAACAGCTTTATCCCAACAGTTGCATTCCATAATCACACTTTTCCTTTCCCTCATTCTCTTCCAAAGCAATCCAAATAACCTTAGCTATCTATAACACTGGACCTGGGGGGTGTAGAGCATGTCACACAGCTACTTTGAAACCTGCACGTTCAAATCAATTTGGAAGAATTGCTACCCTTTTTGAAAAGTGTTCATGCTAGAAAGCTCTAAGCCCCAGAACCCATAAGTCAGCGCTTCTCTAAGAAGGGAAATTAGGCAATGTTTGAACTTCATTAGCCATAGGAAAATTCTTGATTTGAATATTTGCACATATCCAGATTCAAGTTACATGATTTTAAAAGGAGATACAACTAATTATGTTATTAATATCACCTATTAATAATAGGTATTTATCCTCTTGAACACTCTCACTATTCTAAAGTTACAACTTCAACCTTCTGCTGAAGAACTTCACTTTTGGAACAGTTATCTGTGAAAAACTGCAATCCCAAAGAGCAGAGCTTTTCCTATGGAAACTTGCTAACACTAAGAGCTTTTTAAATTAGTTTGACTTATTTTTAAATGCACTCCACTAACAAATTTGATCATCACCTTTGTACTAAAACAAGGTACAACATCTGAGGTTCAGAGCCAGCACGTTGGGTGTTTTCTAGAAAATTCAGTAATGCTTCTCAGAAAAATTCCCAGCTAGCTAGTCTTGGATTTGGCATGGTTATGAGTCTGATGAGCTTCATTCAGAAATATTCTTCCTTCACCGAATTAAGAGGGTCATTCATTTCTCAGCCTCATCAAATAACCAGCTGATTTTGGCATATTACCTACTGAACATTCCTGCTTCCCATCAGAAGAACTAAACTCGCCATTGAAATAGATGCACTCAGTAAAAATCAGATGCATTGTCTAATAAGTCAGTTTATGGCCCATTACATCTGATGCCCTGCCTATCATTTCACATACTGAAACCCAAAGCATTTTGTGCTGAATATATTTAAGAATATAATACACAATCAAATCTGAATCCCGATTCATGGTGATAATGGAAGTATACTTTTTAGTCATTTCACTCAATCAATATGCATATTAGAGGCTCTTTTGAAGTTTTTAACAGTGAAAAAACAGGGTTAAGAGACACGGCCCCTCAGGGTAGCACTTCAGTAAACATATTCCAATACCAAAAACCAGCCCCATCCACATATAAGGCATATGAACTGTCAAAGGGCTATGGAGGGAACAAAGATGGGGCTGCATCTCACCTGTATGAAGCTTGACTTTCTAGTTTTCCTTCAGGGACTCCAGCACTAGTATTTTTCTCTATCATCTGAAGAGATTTCTTTCTAGCACCAACTAACAGTGCCAGCCTGAGCTAGCACCAAGGTGACTGCCAAGGCCATCACTTAACTGGACCACAGACTGCAATCCATTACTGAAACAAATACTGCAAGTGAACTTGATAGATCAACTGTTTAGCTTGATGCATCCACTTCCCCAAGCAGTTGTAGTTCTTCCCAGATTCACCGTATTGACTTTCTGACAATGGACGTTACTACAGTGAAATCATGATGAAGCAGCAGATAAGAAAGCAAGAGTGCCAGATCAGCAGCACTGATTCCTACAACACCTTAGAAATAATAGGAGTTTTCAGGAAACTAACTGCTTTTATAAAGAGAAAAATAATTAAAGTACTGCTGTAAACACAAGGCAAAAATCTCTCCTTATTTTCATGTAAAGCAGCCTAGTTTCAGTGCATGAGATCATATTAAATTCCTGCTAGGACCAGAAGTATTCCTCTGGCCCCAAAGCCTCCATTATGGGAAATTTGTAAACACCACCCTTACTGCATGGGCACAGATTGCTGTGAAACTCTACACAAGAGAGACTGTGAAACAATTGCCCACCAGAGACATTGTTAGGATGTGGCATAGTTCCATACTGGTGCAAGGGCTGGGGCACGTACTGCTCTATACTAGGCTGCAGAGTAAAGCATGCCACTTACAGGAGCATCTAGAGCAAGATGAAGCACCAATGACTCTGAAGAAAGCCAAACCCAAGAAGGAAGGCAAGGCAAAATTAGAATTCAAATACATCTGAAGGCAATTATTAGGAATTTCTATTCCACTTTAAGGAGAGGGAGTATACACTTCAAAGACTTCTCAGTTTAACAGAAGGGAGGAAGTATTGTTACTACGTGATATGCTTCATTAAAACAAGAAGGAACATATACACAAAAAAAGCACATTTGCCACCTTTTTACCTAGCCTTCATTTTAAATCCAAACTTAGTCCTGCTCATACCTCAGCTCCGTCCTAGCCTTCAGAAGTTTATTTTGATTCTGCTGCCTGATAAGCTCTTACCATTACACACACAAGTGAAAGCAATGTTCATTTCCATTCCTCAGACACCACATCTTTTGTGTGGCCTGCTCACGCACCACTTGTTCCCTAGTGCCTTACATCAGCATCGAAAAGGCTTCCTTCCTTTCCAAATTACCTTAAATACAGCTAGTCTTTTTACTTAAGAAGCAGTTATGTGAGAATTAAATGTCTATAAGTTAAGGCATATTTTTTACTAAGCATAGGTTTTAATTTAAAGAGTATGATAAATCAATGAACTAAATTGCCCCCTATGCCCGACTCTCTCCTGCTCCTCCAAACACTGAATAGTCTCTTGAATCACAGCACCTGCCCCCGTATATGTTTATCATATAGGCCAGGCCAGGATAGTTAGAATACAAATGTATATGCACTTAGAAACATCATTGGATCATTTTAAAGACCTTCTGAAAATACGTTCTTAAATGATTCAGTGTATTTTTATGGCTTCTGTCTCACAGCTGCTGGCTTAAAACTCTTGATTACTCTCAGGGCAGTGGGACCAAGACCCTCTACCATGCACAATGGCCTGTAGGCTGCTCTAGGTCTTACCTGCCACCACCTGGGGTTGTCACAAATCCCCAGGGTTGTCTAGGAGCAACATGATGCCCTCTTTCACCCTCTCCACAACCTCTCTCTGCAAAGAAGATTCACTCAGGTTAGGAAGAGATGTCACACACAAGCCCTGAGGTACCCCTTCTAGAAGGGTTAACAAGATTTCATGACTAAGTACATGGATTATAGAGGGAAGCAGATCTGCATCAGTGATGCATCCAGCAGCCTGGAAAAATAAAGTGTGCTGCACATCCATAAGATGCCAGCGTGCTGCATTTTTGTCACTATTACAGTCCAATAAACACAAAAAGATACATTGCTTTCACTGAAGTACCAGAGAGCTGAGTTACAAACAGTAATAGCTTTGTATAGAATCATAGATTGCTGAGGTTGGAAGGGACCTCCAAGATCATCAAGTCCAACCATTAACCCACCCTGACAAAAGCCACTTCTAAACCATGTCCCTAAGTACCCCATCTACCCTTTTTTTAAACACCTCCAGGGATGGTGAATCCACCACCTCCCTGGGCAGCCTATTCCAATGGTTAATAACCCTTTCAGTGACAAAATGATTCCTTAGATCCAATCTAAACCTCCCCTGACACAACTTGAACCCATTTCCTCTCGTCCTATCACCTGTCACCAAGGAGAAGAGGTCAGCCCCCATCTCTCTACAACCTCCTTTCAGGTAGTTGTAGAGGGTGATAAGGTCTCCCCTCAGCCTCCTCTTCTGCAGGCTGAACGACCCCAGCTCCCTCAGTCGTTCCTCATAAGGTTTGTCCTCCAGACCCCTCACCAGCTTTGTAGCCCTCCTCTGGACACGCTCCAACACCTCAAATGTCCTTCTTGTAGTGAGGGGCCCAAAACTGAACACAGTACTCAAGGTGGGGCCTCACCAGTGCCAAGTACAGGGGGATGATCACTTCCCTAGTCCAGCTCACCACACTATTCCCAGTACAGGCCAGGATGCTGTTGGCCTTCTTGGCCACCTAGGCACACTGCTGGCTGTCCACCAACACCTTCTCTGCCAGGCAAATGATATAATGAGGTATTTACTATTCATGTTAGTATAACCATATGTCAAACTAACTTTTTAGACAATAGCATGGTCTATTCTGTCAGACATGTTATCATCTCCTCACAGCCCGACTTGTTCATCAGTTCCCAGAGCACCTGGCACAGCCTTGTGCCGCAGGATGCTGGCACACTCTCTAATAGCCAGCATGGATACAGGGAGCTTATTCACCATCTGGTTATCACAGGATACCCCCCTTCTCCCTCCAAGCCCACCCGCATAACATGTGAAAGCAGAATGCCCAGGCACTAACAGCCTCCAGAGACAGCATTAGAGAGCCCTTCACTCTCCTCTGAGCCTTTTACAGATGAGTCAGAGAAGAATTAAAAAGAGTGGGCATCTTGATTTAACTTCAGTAACCTAATGCAGAACTGCTGGGAACACCCGAGATAATTGTCTTAATTACAGACCAGAAGGGCACCCTAAATAGTTATGAGGGGTTTTTTTGGTTTTTTTTTTTTAACACAAACTATTTCAAATGCATCATCTGCCTATGCACTTAGGTCCTCTTTCTCTAAAATTACGTTTAGATTTTTCATTTCTTCCATTCCACCTTCCCATAGGGATAAATTCAGCAGCTACCCAGAAGGCTGTTACGTGTTGCCTGTACACTTAAGCCAAAAAAACCCAAGGTTTACATGTGAGAATAATTTATGCCTAATTTATTGTTTCAATCCAGAGTTACAGATTATAGGGACACACATTCATGGTGGTCAGAGCAGTCAATAAGACTTCAGCTGTGAGCCAACATGCATGTATTTTCTCAGCATCTCCTACACAGAGACCCATAAGAGAAAATGAGGAGCCATTACTAGGCACTGTAACAAGGTCTGAAGCCTGCAGTGAGGATGAAGTCCATTGATTTCTTGATATGATTTAAGGAATCTAAGTACAGTTTACCGGCTCTGACACAGTGAAAGCCACCAATTCTGAAGTCTTAAATTTCAAAATAATTCTGTATTCAGATAGAAGTGACAAAGATAAATGGCTGCTTACCACTCAGAGCAAAGCACCCATTCATTATGAAATGACTAATTAAGCAGCAGGGAGCCTGATCACCTACAGGTTCTGAATGAGACAGAAGTGAGATGAGAGCTCACCCCTGCAAGAGAGATGAGAGGTCAAGGCAGCCGTGGCCATTTCAGGGAGAAGAGGAAGGGAGAGAGATACAGACACTTTCTGTAATACACCTCTGACTCCAGGTATGGGATGGGCCTGCCACTAGATACCCTAAAGGACTCCACATTAAGTCCCAACAAGATTTAAAAGTGTCAAGGAAATGCATACAGATTATTTTTTTTCTGTCAGTCAGCACACATGGGTTTGAGGAATTATCAATTCTGAAGCCTCTCCTTACCTGCAGGAGATTCACTTGAACTGTTGCATGTCCCTGGAGAAGTAGGTGTAAGCAGGAGTGCTGAGGCAGCCAGAGTCCAGCAGGCAAGCGTGCCCACGGTACCAGGCAGGACATGGCAGTATGACGCAGCCCATAGTGGTGTGTCAGGGTGCCACAGCACCAACAGGAGCAGAATGCCCTCACAGCAGCAGAGCACCTGCAGGGCCCAAACCCCACACTATGACACCTAAAATAAATAGCATCCTCCCACCACTGGGTTGCAGCCAACAACCCACGGGCATCACCACCCCGCAGGGGCCCCTCACCAGCTGTGAAACATACCTGGGGCCCCCCAGCAGCAGCAACCGCTCTGCTACCTGCTGACAGCCTCCCACAGCATCACCCACAGCCCGGCCCAGCACTGCTCAACCACCCCGGACTCCCAGTGGGCAGAGCCCTTCCCCCACGTCTCATCCCCCCTTCAGAGCCCACGTGATTACAGCGTGAGTTTTGTGCCACATTAACTCATTTTAACACTTCACATCCTTCAAGCTTCAGGCCCGCCAGTTATTAGCCCAAAACAGTGTTCCCAGAGCCCTACTGCCATGAGGGCAACAGGCCGCTGGTGCCCATCTCCTCAGTGTGTTTTAGCAGATAGCACCCCCAAACACACTCCACCTTTGCCCACAAACCTCCCCAAAGCAGCGTCCCAATGCCACAGCCGCCCTCATCCTCCCCACCACAACAGCACGGCCACCCCGCAACGCCTCACCTCCAACAGCCTCGGGGGCCTCACAAGCTGCTCCTCGCGCAGCTGCCTCTCCTGCACAGCACACGGCTGCCCACATCGCTCTGGAGTCTCACTTCTTCCTTCACTCAGGAGTTTCCTTGGTCCCAGCCAACACTCTTCGATGGATTTTGCTGACTCTTTTCCCTGAAACGCACCTTCTATGTGGTGCCCAAGCACGGTGGCCTCAACACCTCTCTCTGCTAGTCAGGACGCAGCAAGGCCTCAGGACCAAAAAGCATTTTTGTTCAGTCTCATTCCTGCACTCTCAGCAGTCCTAGGGCTACAGCAAAACAGCCACCCAGGACCTACAGCAGCCCTCCCCCTCAGAGGGGCACCCACACAGTCCCATCCCACACCACACCTCCCCTCCTGGTAAGAGAGGGGAGCACCCATCCTGCCTTTATCCTCCCCGAAGCCCGCCCTCGGGAATGGTCCTTCCTCTCTGCACCTGCTGGCTGCCCCCACCTCAGCCAGCTGCTGCCCATGAGGCTGATTGCACATGGCTGGCCCTGAAACAAGAGGCACCTGAGAGACAGCTGGGCCAGGCAGGACATGGGTACAAGTACAGACAGACATAAAGGGTGTGGGGCAGCTAAGCTCCCTGCCATGTAGGAGGGCAGGGAAGACTTCTGTTTTTATCCTATTTTCCCAAGAAACCATTACCTGTCTGGGAGGTGAAAGGGTTTAGCAGCACAACCCCCCAACCACTTTCAGGTGTCCCTTTTCTATGTCAGGTGTCAGCATTCCTAATAAGTACCTGCGGAGGCACTACCTTCCAAAAGTCAGTGGGTTCATCACTGGTGTGGCATCAGGTACGACATTTCCTATTTTAAACAAAATAAAACGGAGGGGGCTTGTGTATGCATGAGCTGTGCCCTGCAGTGAGGTCTCCTAGGTTAAAACAACACAGCAGGTATCCTCTGGGCTGTAGACACATATCACGCTTTTATGCTGTGTATTTTCACCTCTGCTTAGCACAAAAGCACATGCAATTAGGGACCAAATGTTAAACTCTTAAAAAATCAAAGCATTATGGTCAGCAATAGCTGCTTCATGCCTGTTCCCATAGCAAGGTAGCACTTACTCTTCACCCATAGCACTTGCTCTTCACCATTGTACCAAAACCTCTTTGAAACAGATATCCTTTACCACAGCCAGCTCTGATGCTGGAGCTATAGCCAGCAAAGCAGGTGAAAAGCATGTAAGACCATGGAAGTCAGCATGCTTCAATCCCAAACTCATACCTTTTTCACTGCTTTATGGGTAGAAAGATCCCAGATACCTCCCACCGCCTCAGTCTGGCATTGGCGGGGCCTGATGTAGCCATCGCATTGTACATGAAGGGGCAGGCCAGTAGATCTATGGGTGTCCTGAAGAACAAAACAGGTCACCACTCAACCAACTAAGGTACTACACCTAAAAACACCTGCTTGCTGAGCGTATAAGGTGTCTGATTTTAGCAAATGGACCAAATAATGTGAGATCTGAAGAGCTGATCGCAGACGGGTAGAGCAAGCATCCACAGGAACCACCAGTGGCAAATAAGCAAATACTGAAAGCTGCCAGAAGTGATTCTGGAAGTTATATAAACACTAAATATGCCCTTTTCCATTTTACGTCTCCCATGATAAACTGTTATGAGACATGCACACGGCTTGAAACAGATAATTACTGATAATCCTGACTGGTGGGAGAAGGAACCATCTGGCAGATGGAAAAAAGAAGGTGCCAAGAATTTAGCAGACTAGGGGGCTTTCTTGAGAATTTATGCATAGAGGTTTGAAGAAAGGAATATTTAGACAAAAGGTCAGCTATTCTGTTTCTATCTATACCCAAAACAAATTGGAACACCAAAAGTATCCAAATAATTATGAAAATTATTCCTGTTTGAAATTCATCTCGATATTATGAGCAAAACCAGTGAATCTAGAACTGTAAGTGAGGAATTCTTTCTGCATATCATGATTAATTGCAAATGGCTACAGCACACAGCACCAGCACATTTTATCTTATATCCTTCAGGTTTCTATCCTCTCTGCTTTTAACATGCAAATACCCTCGTTCATCCTCTCCTGACCTTGCTGCATGGTATCATTTGTTTCTTTCCATTTTCCTTAACAGTATTTCTTTCTTCTCATAGCAGAGAAAGAGACACTTCCAATAGACACCACTTTGTATTCCTTTCCTTTCTTCTAAGTTAATTTCTTTTGCCTCTGCTCTCCTCTTTATCACTCCTGGGTAAAACAAGGGACGTTGCTGGATGCAGCATTCTAATTGTGAATCCCCGTTTTTCCACTGAGATCACTGCTCATTAACCATTTTGCTGCTGACCCTTCACAACAGCTGAGCTGCAGCCAACATCTATTGCAGTTAAAGGGAAGTGAGGACATGACCCACATCAGTAGTCATAGGCAAAACACAAAATTAAGGGACAAGAAATTTATGTAACATAATTAGTGATTTGGGGTCAGTTTTGATGAAGCATCATGGTTCACCATGGGGACAATCAAGCACTGCAACAGGTTGCTCAGGGAGACTGATTGTGCAGTCTCTCTCCTTGGTGTTTTCCAAGACCCACCAGGATAAAGCCTGAAGAAACCTAGTTTGATCTCATAATTGAGCAGGAGGTTGGACCAGGAACCTCCTGAGGCCTCTTCCAATATGAATTTATGAGGTCATGACTTTTGGAGGCACCCTGAAATATAACTCCCACTGACTCCTGCATAATATTCCCATTCCAATGAAAATGACATGTGAAGGCATTCTTGAAAATCCTTAAAGCTTACTAACATCTTCTGAGTTCTTAAAATTGAAGCTGCAGGGCCCCTTCCAGTTAGCAACTTCAGCTTCCACTAATGCTGTTAGAAACAGGTTGCTCAGCAGCTCCTACAGACTTCCTTGCTCATGTTAATCACTTTTCATTTGGGGAGTTCCTCCAAAATGATGGTCATCATCTGTTTTTCAGCTGGAAAGTCCTATTTTCATTCAAACCTCATCAGAATAATGCCATCGTATCCAGACAGAAGTTTGTGGTACCTCATACTAAAAGATCTGCAGACTGTCCTCGCTAGTCACCAACATCTCTGATAGGAATGACGAGAATGGTAACCTACTCCTCGACCTCAATTCCCTTCTCACCACCCTTTTTATAACAAGCATATTCCTAAATCAGATATTGATGTGGACACCAGGGATCTCACACACATCAGTGGATGTAAATTGGTCCCTTACACATAGAATTTTCTTCTGTGACGGAATATGCCATATATTTTTACAGATATTTTACAGCTTTGTGGTTCACTGCAGAAGCAGATGATTCATTAATACTAGTTCTCCCATTTGCAATGCCATTTATATTATGAATTATTTCTTTTCATAGCTTTCATGGTACTGATGTGCCTGAGGAACACTGGCTCTTCGTGCATCAAGGGAAGACTGGACACCTTATGTTTCACACTGATTCTCATTGGATTTGCATTGATCCGAACACTAAACACTCAATAACGCAGGCCCATTCTTGTGATACTTTCATGATCTCATGATGTAGGGAACCCCAAGCTGCAAAGAAAAATAAATATAAGGATATTTTCCAATTTCCAAAGTTAAAACAGCCTGTGTTGAACAGAAACCATGCATTTTCTTTGCAGAATTGATAACTTATGTGAAGAATCATAGATGTCATGACAGCCCTTATTTAAACACATTAACAGAACTCATTTGGTAGCAGTGAATCCAAATAAACCAGATAAACCTTATTTTTCACTTTAATTGTGTGCAATATAATGAATATTGCTGATATGTTATTCCATGTATTTCTTTTTTTTTTAGAACATGCGCACATTTTCCTAAGATCTTGCTCAGGAGCTCTGAAGCAAAATGTAAATCACATCCAGTGACTGCCAGGAACTAGCAGAAAGCAGTGACCGTTGAAGTTGGATACACCAATGGCAAGCAGTCTCACTCTCACCTAGAGCCTCCAAATTAAATCTGCTTGCCTTATTCATATGCATACTTCCAGCAGAGTAATATTTATCCTGGTACAACAAACACCCTTAATTGAAATGGCACTAGAATTAGAACATTTTTGATCCATTTGATTAAGTAATACAGGCAGCATTTGCCTGATGTTCGGTCTTTTCACGTGAAGCAGCCCCACACGATTTGACATGATTGGCACTCACCGCTCCAGAGACCCACACCTGCTTTAAAGGGATGCACAGGAGCTGAACTGAAACACAGGCTCTGCGACCACCCCTGGCAGTGTGCAAAACCTCATGTTAAACACCCTTCACTTTCAAGGACACTTAAATCACACCACAACAATTAGAAATTATGGGGGAAATAAAGAATAATCCCACTCTTCTTCTTCATGACCTAGAGGATGAAAACCACTTGTTTCAGAACTGATTATAACCACCAGTGTTTCATCTCTAGAGACCCGAGTTCAAATCGTAACTGAAAAACAAGGTTTGTGGTTTTAAATTATGTTCCTGTTCCCAGTCAGGGCATGAAGCTTAACACCTGACAAATTATGCAGTGATCGGAAAAATTAAGAACTTCCTCCTTTTATTAGAAAGACCAAAAAATACTTTATCTAACCATTTCTTCATTATTAGCATTTAGGTCACCTGCAGCAACCTGCACACTTTTACACGTCTTGTGTTTTAAGTTGATTCAGTGGAGGACAGAGGGTTTTCCTCTGTTTTCATGCACTGAGTGATCATTACCACTTACAATACTTGTACTATTTTCTGGTTCTGTTCAGAGCAGAAAACAACACGCAGTTGCGCACTGGCCTTTCTTTTCCATGGGAACGACGTGCCAAGTCTTCAAAACAGGCTCCCTCCAGTTCAGTGCAACTTAGTGCGCCCTGTATCTTGTATATGCTATTGATTCTTCACTAATACAAGCATTAGTGTCAGTTGAAGCAGCACACTGTAATTACTAAATCAGACAGAAAGCAAACCCCGGCACTATTTTTAAGCATAACAGTCAAGTATTAAAGTATTCCGACCTCAGCTAGATGTCCCTCCTCACAACACGCAGAGCTCTTTTGTAACCATGTTCATAATCTTTCTGATACCCTATTTTTCTCTGTAATTTTTCACATTTAGAACTTTTTAAATTTTTTTCAACTATGTTTGGCTTTTTTTAATTCCTCTAATCCTCTTTTCTGAATATAAAAAAAGGACTAAAAAGGGCCTCTTTTAACTGCCAGTTGTTCACATGCTTATTTTTTTAATGAAGCAGCATTAAATGTAGGGCTTAGCCCACCAGCATTTTACACAAGCAGAGTAATTTCACTTCTCCTGAAGCTTTACCTGAACAAAATTGCTGTCCTTTATTTACATAAAATGAGCTTTGCGTTACTACTTCTGTTCACCAAAACATGCCCAGGTACAACTGTACAGTATGTTGGGTAATTCCTTGCCGCAATGTAGTAGGTGGAGCTCAAATTACAGACCCGACTGATGCTGTAACTCCAGTGGCACACCGTTCACATCAGTAAAGTGAGGCAGATGCTTCCAATGCACCATTATTAGCAGAGCAGCAAGCGCTCTCTCAGAATGCCAGGATGAGCTTTTTAATGTAATTAGAATCCAAAGGAGATTTTTGGAAGCTCAGTCAATCGGCCTCATCTATTTCACATGCCCAGAGATGATTAATTCTGGTTCACTTTACTCACCCAGAAAACTTTCCCAGAAGAGACCAAGGAATTCCGCACACATAAATGACTGTGCTCCAGGCCCCCAAATCAAAAGAGCTTACGCTGTAACGCGCTGCCATGAGAAAGCTCCATTTAGCAAGCCACAGCAAAGTTTCATACTTAAGACAGCAGGATGGGAAATCACGGCGCAGCGTCAGAGCCCCGAGGGGAAGCCAGGCTGGTTCCCCGTTGGGCAGCACGCCACAGCGCACCGCAGAGCTCGCCCGGCCGATCGCAGCGCCAGCAAACACAGGCCTGGCTGTTCCCAGGCAGGCGGACAGACAGGACCGTGCGATGGGCAGCAGGGGTGCTTCAAAAAGCAGTGGATGGATCGAAAGCAAGCAACACGCTCTATAAGCGGATCGCATTTTCAAACACTGCCCCAGCTCACACCGACTGAAGAAAGAAAAACACAGGGTACAGCCCAAACCCAGATATCCAAAATCCACTCAGAATACATACAGTGATAACTAATTTCACAAAAACACAAGTACCTTAATATGTATTTTAAATACCAAATCAGCTATCCCTCCCATTTTTAGCACTGCTATCTGGAATTTAGGCATACATCCTAACAGGCCAATTATAAGACCTCCCAATGATAGTTGTCATCAATGTTGTTTGTGCTGAGTGATGAACTGAGGGAACGGACATGTGTAACGAAGTCATTCAGCAAGTGTATAGGCAACCTTATGCAAGAATCTTTTAACTAGTTTATTAAACGTGTTTCCTTTTCAGAGTAAGTTCAACATCTGATGCCAAAATTTCATCAAGAACTCAAATAGCTCAGTAGCCAGTTATCACCTGTTTAACTTAAAAAGTACCAATACAAGAAATAGACACGTTACACATCACTAAAATTTTCACACATACACTTAACAGCATCCTGTTTATATCAATTTATTTTCACAAATCAATTTCCTTTTTCCTACTCATACTCTTCACATTTGCTGAAGGCACAACACCCAGATAGGCAATGTAAAATATACCTCCTGTAGAAAAGTCTATAGTCTCCTAAGAGAACAGTTTGGCAAAACCACTTTAGTTTAAAAACTCAAGTTGCAAAATGATCCTCCAAAGAGCATCAGAGAACACCAAGATTAAAATCTACTTGAGGTGTCTGCATTTCTCATATGCAACACACCACTTAACCTTTAATAAACCAAGACTTTTTGAGGAAATTATAAAAGCAGAAGTAGTAAAATCTCATATTTTTTTCATCGAGTTTTAACGATGGGACAGTCTCTAGGCAAAGCTCCCAGGAAGAGCCAGACCACCATCTGGCTCCATCGTAGGGCAATGACAATCCACAAGAAACACGTATCTAACCAGCGCTCGGAAATCAAACGCTAGGTTGACTCTGTAAAAACTCCATTATAGCTATGAACACACAGCTGTGTTTCCTCCCTCCTCGTACATAAATATACCCTTGGACACTCAGATAAAGGGGAAAAATAAATCATTCCACGCATTTTTCTATGGTTCCCTGTTATGCCTGTTACCAATCACCAAGAAATATCTTAAATAGCTTACTGTATTATTAGCACTATAGAATATATAGAATATATATCATTTTATTTTCGTTTTCACACATGCTAATGTTTCCAGTATGATAAATGTCTTTTTAAATCCTGCACTTCTTGTCACGCTGTAGATCCACTTCTATTTGACAGTGACTCCTGGACATACATGTCAAGACAAAAATAAATACTGCTGTGATGGCAAACATTTTAAAACTCTTAGGACACTAACACAGCAGCACTTGAAAGATTTTTTCAAATACAACAAAAAAGACAGTAGTTAAATAGAAACCTGCTTTGACACAGCCATAAAATCTGCACTACAGTTGTGAGATCTGTACTTGTTTCTGCAAGAGCAGCTCCTAATCTTTGCACACGTCAAATGTTGCACACCAGCCTTCCACCCATACCCTTAAAAAAGTCCACATTGCTATTTTAAGCAAGCATCCCCTCCAGCTGTACATAAGCAACACTGTAGTTCCCAAACAATTGAGGTAATTATAAAAATGAATATCATTTATTGTTTTTTTTTATTACTATCATATCTGAACATTTGCTTTCATACAAAAGTCTGATTTTCAGCATTATGCTTTCCAAGGGCATCCCCTCCGCACCAGGGGAGGTAAAGGTGTGTTAGGAATTGTGCAAGTTTTTTTTACCATCTTCAAACCCACCAGAACTCCATAAAGAAGATTTTGGTACAGAATCGCTGCCTTGAATTTTAGGGAAGGGGTAAAGGGGTCTTCACATATTTTCAGTTTNAAAAAAAAAGAAAGAAAGAAATCATCACATTACTGTATGTTACCCTTCAGCAGTCTTTGGAGGAAGTCAGAACCCAGGTTGCTTTTCCCGGCTCCCTCCCTCACTCAAGCCAGCCAAGCGGCTCCTCTCCCCAGCGGGGCTCGGCCACCCCCGGGGACGGTCGGCGAACACCCACTGCCCTGTCACAGCCGCGGCTTCTTGAGCAACGTTCTGCTGAGGTCCTTCACCTCTTCGGGGCTGCCAACCCTCTCGTAGCCCAGCAGGGCCATGGGCTGGTGGCAGTACTCCTCGACCTGCTTGATCTGCTGGTAGCTCAGCGCAGTCCTCCAGGCGCTCAGTGCCTGGGTGGCATTCCTGGCCGACACCACAAAAGGCTTGGAGGAGTAGCCGGGGCCGCTGGTCATGTTGAGGGCAAACTTCTCCATCTCTGGGCTGACCACCAGGTTGACAAAGCTGTACACCTGCCGCAAGGTCTTGATGGGCTCGACCACCAGGTCCTCGTAGCGCACAGCCATGTAGTTGCCCTGGAGCCAGTCAGGGGGGTGCAGAGCAGTCTGCAGGGTCTTGGCCATGCTGCTGCAGATGACCTCCATGGCACCCAGGGCATGGTAGTCCGAGCCACCCCCCCCCTCCTTCTTTCCACCCAGCTTGTGGCCAGCATCAAGGAAGGGCATGCGGTGGATGCGGGGGTCCCTGCTCCTCACCACCTGCAGGCTCTCCCGGATAAGGCCGTGCCGGGACTTGATGCGGGAGCTGGCGACGGCCCGGGGGTCCCGCACCAGGTGGATGACTTTGAGGTCCAGGGTCGGGTCCCGCATGAGCGGGGCGAGGACGGCCAGGTCGAAGACACGGACACCCTTGATGACCAGCGTGCGATACTTGTGACATTCCTCCTGGAAGCGGCTGAGGCGCTGCGGGGGGCACTTCTTGCACACCCTGTCGTCCACCATGCCCACCACCTCCTTGCGGTAGGCCGGGCAGAGGGGCGAGGAGCAGATAACCTTGTTGGTGGCCGCCCCGAAGATGCCCAGCGTGGTGAGGTTCTTGCCGGCGCCCGCCGTGCTGTAGAGCTGGAAGACGGAGAGGTCGCAGCGGTACAGGGAGCTCAGCATGTCGCGGGCCGCCCCTTGCAGCGAGACGGCGTCCCCGGGGTACAGCTTCTGCCAGACGTGCCACACCGGCTCGTAGAGGAAGAAGACCTCGGGGTTCTGGTTGAAGAGCTCCCCGAAGAAGGACGACCCCGAGCGCCAGGTGGTGAAGACATAGACCAGCTGCCGCCGGGCCCCCGCCGGACCGCGGCTCCCGGCCGGCGGCGGGGGCG
>VXBH01006947.1:1385628-1433365 GCA_013400035.1 Rynchops niger | reverse complement strand
ACCCTCCCCCCCCCCCCCCACCCCCCCCCAAAAAAAAAAAAAAGAAAAAATAAAGAAGCCTGAAAAATAAAATCTAAAAAAACCAACACTTATTTCTAGGCCAGCATCGCTTCTTAAGTATTCCATAGTATTTGCTTTGATGGAGCAGGAAAAAAATGCATCTTTTCCTGTGCAGGTATTTCTACACTACAGCCCAGTCATCCCTCAGATATAAATAAGGTGGCTGTATTTGTCTCAAACTCTGCAGTGAGCAGTGTATAAAGTGAGGGGTGAGTAACTGTGATCAAAACTCCCCCATTTAAACTACAAGGCAAAAAACCAAACTCATTTTATTGCATTTAATGCTTAAATATTTTATGTTACAGTTTAATATTTTATATTCAGTACTTAAATTTAGGATTTTTACATGTAATATTTAGACAACCCAAATCCTGATTAGCTGAATGATTTCTCCTCTGCTATCCAGAGATTTCTCCAGTAACATCCCTTTAGATGATGGGTCTATGAAAGGTTTCATCCTTACTGAGACGCTTCCTGACGTGATTTTTCATGCTTTAGACTTGCCTTTCTCATGTCCACAAGGATGGAGTGGGCACAAGTTGAAGAAGTTTTTCCTGAAGTCAAGCTTCAGCAAGACTATCTTTTAAAACAATTTTTTTTTTTTTTTGATGGTGAAAGATGGATGTTTATGCTGCTATACACCTAGCATGTGATAAGTTCTGGGTGTTGATTAAAAATTCCCATATCTAGCCTAATCTATTCAGGACAAATATAGATAATAAGTTCCTCAAACACTGCTCAAAAGTGAGATTCTTAAAACTAAATCATAAGTTACAGATTGCAAAACACGAACAAAAATTTATATGGAATTGAGTAGCTGCCCAAACTTGAAGATCTATGGATTTGTTTAAGACTATCTTCTGGCATCACCACTAGAAAGAAGTGAGAAAAAAAAAATGCACAACAGCCTTTAGAGATGTTTACATTTTGCACCCTTCCTTTTAGTTCTGCATAACTTCTAACAGTATATTTGGTCTCATGCAGTAGCAGCCGCTGATTTCCCTTGAAACACCCTTATTTCCAGTAATGCCGAAGCCCTCAGCAGACATTCGATTAAGTGATGGTTGCAGCAATCTGCCTTCTAAAGTCCTCATTTTCTCTTGGCTATTCCATCTGCACTGTGCTGCAGAAGCAGCTGGCACGGACCAACATTAAACCAGCTACTCATAAACCAGAAATGTATAGGGAAGTGGACAAACCAATCTGTAGCACGCTCTTCCTCTACCCCCGTTTCTCCTTTATATTCACCTCCAGTTGCACAGGTGACATTTTCAATAAAGTTAATTTCAATAAATATTTATAAATTCCTGTTTGTGCAGCTGAAAGAATTCCAGAACTTTATGAATGTCCTGAGGACATAGCGGAGTAGTTAAGTCTCTATTTGACTTTTATTAAAATTAGAAATCTTTTCTCAGTTGTTGTGTAACTGGTTTATGTTCTAAAGGAAATTAAGAGATTCTGCTTTTATAACATACCTTAAAACAACAGGCAACACACTGTTTCACATCAACAACTTCCAAAACTTTTGGCAGGTCACACGTAAGAGCTACCTCAGCCACACACATTAGGGGATCTTCAAACTCCCTACAACAAAAACCATGAACCTGGGTTAATTAATGTCTTAAACCCTCCACCCCCCCTGGTTTGCCGTGACCAGGATCCCCTAAATCTCTTCAGCTGGTCAGTGCACCTCTCCCCCATGTCACAATCCCAGTACTGGGGGCTGTGCCCAGGCAGCGGTGCCAGGCAGGGCATCCCCCGCACCTCCTGCTGTGCTGCAGCGTGCTGGGGCCTCACTTGCCTCTCGCCTCCCCGAGGACAGCAGGCAGCAGAAGCCACGCAACAACGTTCCCTTGGATCACAGAATGGTTTGGGTTGGAAGGTACGATAAAGATCATCTAGTTCCAACCCCCCTGCCCTGGGCAGGGACACCTCCCACTAGACCAGGCTGCTCACAGCCCCATCCAGCCTGGCCTGGAACACTTCCAGAGGACGGAGCAAAATAGCTGGTCCTCATTCAACTACAGACAGGGCAAATAAAAATCCCAGGAAAGAGAGTCCCCAATCCTTGTCTTAAAATTCAAACACAGAGCTCAGGACAAAAGAGAGTGAGAACTGAGTGTTTCTCATGTAACTAACATGCAACATGCCATAAACGACTGTCTAGGAAAGGTACCAGAATTAATCCATTGCATCTCTTGAAAACTCAGTGAGAAATACAAATCATTCACTATTAACTCTTGAAAATCTTTAGAATTTGAGAAAAAGGGACTCTTTATTTGTAACATTATCAAATTTCTACTCCATATCACAGTGAGGACTTCCTACAGGCTGGCATAAAAGATGAGCACCCCCGGTGAAACCTAACTGCCTAGAAATCAGGCTTTATTGTAAACTTTTCCCTTTCTTAATTATCTATTATAGTTACCCTCTGTAAAAGCAGAGGATGAGAATCCACAGCCTCTCAATTCACACAATGGCCAGAATTCAATCCCAGACTCATGTCTTAAATTTTATAGCTAATTCTTTCCTAGAGTTTGCCCAAGGCAATACTCTCCATTCATTAACTAATCAGCAGACAGTTCTTTTCCCATAGCACAGGGAAGATAAACTAAAATGCCAGGAACAAATATTTTACCAGCAACCCAAGAGATGCAGATTTTAGGATGAAAATGACCAGTACCAGCTGTCATAAAAATCTCTATACCGTAATAAGTTCAGAAGGTTCATCTCCAGTCTCTGAGCTTCTCTCTTTGCAACAGCGCGGTGCCAGCTCTCACAGTGTCTAGCAGGTAAAGACATCGGGCAAAATCATTCCTGAAACATCAAAGGTGTACCTTTTTAGCACAGCTAAAAAGATGAAAACTGGCTTCCACATCCTGTGTTAACTTTGGTGATGATCTTGATCGCTGGTGATGATCTTGGAAGTCTAATCCTGAGCACAGGCTAATTCCCTGATCCCTCTTCCACAAATCCAAACTGCATGCATTAATTCCACGCTCATCTTCCCACACCAGCTAAATTTTATACCCAGAACAGTCTGTCATACAGAATTAACCTATTCTACTAGGTTAGATCTTTTCATGCAAGATTTCTGAGACCTATTACACAGACCTTCTTACTTACCCTTTCTCCACGCTCACCTTCCAGCAGGCACACTTACCTTACCCAAGTTCTAATGACTGAAGTCTCAGACCTAGGTCCAGCCTCAGAAGCCCAAGAACCAGAATCAGAACACCAATTTCACACTTGTTTGCGGGCACCCTCTTATCAAGAGTAAAACTGATGGTCTGTATTTAAGGCAAACAGCTACAGGAAGTAGCCGACCAGTGCACACAAGAGTGAAAACAATAACAGAGCAAGTAGGTCCAGGGATATCACAACATACCGTGTTTCTTGACCGTGAGCTCTAAGTGAAGACTGTTAGTAATTGGGACTTGTGATCTCTCCCAAATGAATGCCCTGGGCTCTAATAACATCAGGAGTTCTTATTCCAGCCTTTCCCGTCTTGCGGGGATATCTGAGGTCTCTTTCCTCTTCTTGGTCTTTCAAAGATCTTGCAGAAATTAAATTACCTTGGAGGCATTTGCTGCGCTCAGATTTGACTGATGGGTTCAAGCGTCACTGGAGAAAAGCGAGAGCCAGCGTAACAGCTCACTGCTGCTACGGGAGATGGCCCCACTCCTGCGTTCCCTCCCTCCATCACATAAACCTGCCTACCCTCGGCTCCTCCTCCCTTTCCACAAGGAAAGTGGTTAAACAAGTGCTAGAGCCGGTGGTGGGAAAGTGACGGGAGTGCGTGACCAGAGCGGAAGTGAGCAGGATGCAGAGTGCAGCATCGATGCAGCCCATCTAATCAAACCCCACGCTCCACAGGAAAAGCCTGTGGATGAAGTTGCATGATACAAGTGAACTGTTACCAAAAATGAGGACCATCCTGCTCACTGTCGTCCCCCCCGTTCCCTGCACTGAGCCAGTTCAACTCACTAAGCCAGCAGAAGGTCAATCAAGTGAGAACAAGCACACCAAAAAAAGTGTCTTCTCTTTAACGAATTGAACTGGCCGCTCCCAGGACACAAAAGTAAGAGAAGGGGAGGCACGGGGAAGGCAGGAACAAGACCTGCACCCCACAGCAGCAGAAAGCTGAGACAGTGGCCCAGCTGTAGCACACAACCTCATGCTGTGGCACGACACAAGCTCCATTCCCTCCACCTGACGTTCCTGCGAACGGTGTTAACTACTGAAAAGCTGCTCATCATCTCAGTATCTGAGCAGCAGTTCCAAGCGTGAGGTTTTCTTTGTTCAAGAGAGGATCATACAAGCAACTACACAGTGAGCAGCCCAGGGCTTGTTAATGAGCTTCTGAGAAGCAAAGAGGTCACTGTTGACAGCAGAATGGCAGCAGCAATTAGAGTTCGACAACACAGACAGAATCAGCATCCGCCAGCAGCAGAGCTGGCAAGGGCAAGAAACCGCCCTTAGCTTAACACCCACGAACACCGTTCTTTCTCCAGGTTAAAAATAAAACCATTTCTGGATATTAGCAAACTGCCAGTTTTATTGTTGCCATGTCACTTGGAAAATTTTCTGCATAAAACACAAAACCAAAAGCAAGTAAAACAAAAAAGTTCACGTGAAACTTCTATTTCCTTTTTAAATAACCACAAACAGAAAACTTTCCAGCTTATGACAGTTACACAGTAAAACATCCCTGCACAAGATTAGACATCAGAAGTGACAAATGGAACAGGCTTACCCATGAAAACTGACTGCACTGACAGAAGCAGGTGGAGGAAAAAATAGTATGCAATTGCGTAAGACATCTGCATCCTACACAGGGAAAATACACGTGGACAAAATTAATTTAGCATTTTAGTTATGATTCTTAGAAGAGCACCTTACGTACTGAAGAGCAGCAGTTACAGCAGCGGCACAAACCAGCCATATACTCGAAGTCTTGCAATAGCTCGTGCAGCAACGTGAAAAGAAATCTCCAAATACTACCATGAGCTGTTTTAATAAAACGTACGTTTATGAACCCAACAGCCTTATTCAGAAAAGTAAGCTCAGAGACAGTTTTCAGGGTTTGACTGCTAATACCAGGTTTGTAGTTTGATAAATCTCATGATACCAAACAGTTGATTTCAAAAGAACTGTAAAATTCTCATCTAGATTATTCCACTGCTGCTGTCTTCAACTGTAGAGTTCAATTCTCTTGTTAGATCTTCACAACTGCCCCAAAATCTAGATTTTTCAACAACGAAAATGCATAGAAAGTAGGGCGATCCTTACTAAAAAGGTAGTAATTCCAACATCCTTCAAAACTACATTTACCTTAATGCAACCAAATACATGTGTCCCCATGTAAGTATTCAGTGTAGACCCACAACAGTTGAGAAACATCTCGCCCTGAATCCCTCACGCGGCTGTACGAAAGGACAGCAAGCCAGCAACCTAAAACTAGATGCACAGTTCAGACCTTAATCCAACTGCAGAAATACAACAATGCTTCCAAATTTCCATTTATTATAAGCATTAATTCCACCAAAGGACTGCAAACGTGTGTGAAGGAAAAACCCACAAGCAAGCTGCCTAAAGTGACCAAAGACGCCAAGAACAGATTCGCCATTTTTGGCTGATGTTGCTTTTCTCATCACAAGATTCTAGTTTGTAAGTCATGTTACATGATTTCCTTCAAGATACCTTCCTCTTGCAGGCACAATTCAGAGACAGCACTATTTTCTTTTCAACATGCCAAGAAGAGGCCTCAAACACTGGTTTCCCCAAAAACCCCCTAAAGATAACTGGATTTCCCATTTTGGTGCTCCGAAACTCAGGTATCGCAGGCAGTACTCACGCCAGATTGGAAGCCTGACACAATGTTTACACAGTTTCAGCTATAAAACGCGCCTCAAATTCAGTAACTAAAACCAGTACAACTTCGAAAGGTACAAAATGGTGGGGGCAATCCTAAATTCATAACTGAAAAAGCACGGGAGCGGTTTCACATGCAGAAAAACACAAGGAATACAATAATCCAGCAACTTCAAAGGGTTCGTGTGTGCTTAGGTAGAGCTGCTGTATTAGTAAATGCAGAGATGGTGATCTGTAAATGCAGAGAGCAGGAGAACATTCGGTGTCAGTGGGACAGATCAGCTCACCTTAGCGATAGCTGTGATTCTAAATGCATGCTTTGGAAAACATCATTTGTTACCCTTGTTCATCTGTGGTTTATTCGTATACTTCAAAACCTCCAAGGGGGAGGCGGGGGGAGCACACACGCACAGTGCCTCGTGCCTGAGCAATAACCTGACATCGACTTTCAGAAACCAACTCTTCTTCAAATAGTATTACACACGGTACGTGCAGCTGGTGCGCCCAGAAGCCAGAGGAAGTCACAGAGTTTAAAAAAGGCAGTTCAAATATAAACGCTTCTGTAAAACTGGTAAGGAAAGATTTTAATTGTCAGAAGGACACTATGCAAACAAGTAGTTTGTCTCGACCGAGACAGGGCGCAGATGCTCAGCGCGGGAGAGTCCGGTTCTTAGAGACACTCAGAGAGGCAGGACTGGTTCAGAAAAACCAGAGGTGAACTTGCAACTCCGTACCTAGAAGGCTGTCGCATGAATACCTGAATGTCCTACAGAGCGCTGTGTGGGCTTCACCAAAACGTACCAGCACAACAGTCTCCAGTACCTACCTGGGAATATACCACGTACCACCCATTTCGCGCGAGATCCCACACGCGACGGGCCTCACCAGCTGCTTCAGGCTGCAGGGGGCAGTCAGCAGCACTAGAGCTCGGCTGTAGCACGCTACGCTGAGTTTCTCTGCTTCGGATAAACCCAAAGCTTAGCATGAATATTTACCTCAGATCTCATCCGTTAGAAAGGACAGTGAAGCCCCGTACCCACTCGTGCCTCCTCCCACTCCTGCAGCGAAGGGTCGGGCGCTCAGTGAGGGGGGTGTCTGAAGGGTAACATGGGCTCCTTCTTCCTGCACAATCACAAAAAACATTTGGAAACACTGGCACGCACCTCCTCAGGTCAGAGCTCTTTTTTACACAAGGATTCATCTCGATAATACTTTCTGAATCCCAGGATCAATATTTAAATTACCCCAATCCTACATCAACCAGGTGATTTTTCACCATTTCACCCCCAAAAAGTCAGACAGTAATGGCAGACTGCGACTACACCTCGTCACTGCAACATGGCCTAAGGAAAAATAAATTTCACAGGCAGCCTAATTTTCAGTCTTCACTATTACTTTGCATCTTTTACAAAAGATTTGTTACCAGATGCTGTCTCCCCCACCCTTTTCTTTATGGAAAAGCTAAGCTCTAAACAAAACTGTTTGTAAAAAAAAAAAAAAAGCAAGAAAATGAATAAGTAGGATCAAAAGATGTTATTTTCAACAGGAGAAAAACCAGGCATCCAGTTAAGTATACAGATTCCTAATTGCTCTTAAAAGACTATTAGGTAAAAACCAGCTTTTCTGAAGCCCAGGATATGAAGCAAAGAACAAGAGGTATGAGAAAGGTATTTGGAGAATAAAGATACTGAAAAAAGGTATTGCATAATAAAGCTGTTACAAAATAAAGTCTAATGGCTGAGCTCACCTTTGCTCTCCTGCTACTTGGCTAGAGCCCTTTATAATCACTGATGAGAATTTTATAAAGGTGAAGTCAAAATTAATTACTGAAGAGTGTGTCTAACCTATAATGCTAAGTTATTTCCTACCCTGAGGATTTTTAGCTATTCAATGAAATACACAATTGATTCCGCAGATACAATATTCCTGCGGCAAACTATCTTTAGTCTCACTTCACCTAGAACATTGCCATTCATCACTCCTCCATTTATAAACAGCTACAAGATAAAAGTAATAGTTTTAAAGAAGTAAATCGTATCTGAAGTGATCTTCTTCCTATTGTGAAGTTAGGGTTCGTGAAGTTAGGGTTCTCCCTGCCCCCAACTGATTTTAGTATCTTTTTGCTCTAGAAAACCTTATCAAGTCTGTGCCAGGTGTGGATACACAGCATTTACGAAACAAAAAAACCCAACTTAGTTTCTACTAGTATAGCTACCAAAATCTGTACATCTGAAACACCTTATAATACAGGGAGAAAGAAAAATATAAAAAATAAACTCATGCATATTTCTATAACAGATTCTTTATAATGTAATATAAACAGGTATAAGGTGTATTCTTTTCTCATTATTAATGCATCTATTCAATATTCATTCTAAGAAAGTCTTTACAGTACACATGCATTCTCCATATTTTCAGTATTTCTGATCACCTCTCAGTTCTCATTAGCAAAGAGAATTCTCCACTGAATTCTTACATTTGCAACAATTTCTATAATCTTATAACAAAGCTTCCTATCAGGAAAAAAAAAGGTGAAAATATATATATATTTTTTTTTTAAATTAAATATGCATGTTTTTCAAGATACATTTTACATGCTGCTTCTGAAAGTGTTGCCTCTTAGTCTATATACATGTACAACAGAAGATTTTCCCCGGTACATTTACAAAATTCTAACAACGTAAAACCTTTAGATCCACAAGTATAATAGCAGGCCATCATCCAGCACTCTGTGCCTGTCGTTAAGTACAGCTTTTGCTTTTAGAAACAGTTCACAGGAGGCCAGATCCCTTTTAATGTTATGTTTTTATTACAATCTCCCCACACCTCCAAGTATAAACATTGAATCCCCCCCAGTTTCTCATCCCTCCCACCCACAGAAAGGTTGCATGATAAGAGACCAAAGTGAAGCGATTTAAAGCCACATCAATGCCTAACACACACAACAGGTTTGGAGAAGGGAAAAGCCTAACATTAAAAAAGTTAAACAGCCTCTTGCTTCCAAAATATTAATAAATAAAGTATGTAATAAAAAAAAAATGTAATTTTTTCCCATTTTGAAGAATTTCCACAACAGAGGAATAAATTCAATAAAATAACGTAAAAGCTGTCCTTTTGGAATAAAAACCAGTTTTAGAAAACAATAGCGTACTGTAGGTTGCAATTATCGTACCTACACTTATGGAAGAAGTCACAGAGCCTCAGGCTTGCTGTCCTTTTCTTGTTCCCCATGCGTGCCATAAACATGGCTTGTTATTGATACATCATATATATGCGCTATACATACACATACATATGATGCATCTCCGCAGAGGGTCTCTTTCAAAAACAAACAAACAAACAAAAATTACTCCGGTGTCACAAATATTTCCTGCTATTAAAATGGAGAAATACAAAGCAAAGACTTCCTGGTAAAGCTTATCATGGTAGGTACCAGACTGTTCAACTGTTCTTACAGTAAAATATCATGGTGGGAAAAAAACCCCATCCACTGGATTCAAAAGGTGCTTTTAGCTGGATGGTCATACTAGCGACAACAGGAACAGAGCTACCACTATGCTGAAAGATCTAAGCACCGTAGTATGTCCGAAATACACAGTACTTCCAAACAAACTATTAATTCCTTCAGAGATCTGTATCACCAGTGGGGCAAGAAAACAACATCTTAATTTTCTGTTCAGATTTTATTTGAAATCTAATTCAAACTGTCAAAGCTACAAAAAGGGGGAACATCGGAGTTATTTTTTCTATGTCACAACATTCTAAAACAAAATATCACTACTGCCAGCAGATCAGTTACACACATTTCTGATGAAACTTCTAAACACAAAAATGTTTCATTTGGGAAATAGTCACAATGAAGATATTTTGTACAATATAAAACAATGACAGGTCTACAGATGCCAATACTCATGAGTATACACGTGCATTCACAAAAAAAAAAAAATCAGGAATGCTTTTTTGTTTTTTTAACAGACCGTTCAGGCACAAAAACAAAACTGCATTTCCAGTAAGTGACAGCATCATAAAAAAAATATTAACATTGTCAGTGTTTGCTTTTCTTTGACTTCTTGTGAGATCTGTGAGGAGAACGGGATTGAGACCTGGATTTTTTCCCTGACTTTTTAGGGGATCTGGATCGTGATCTTCTTGATCTTTTGGGTGTCCTGGAGCCAGATGGCGACCTGCAAAAACAAATAAAGTTTTAGGTCAAATACTAATTGATTATACCAACTTTTTCTACAGTATTTGGCATTCATTTACCGAGCTAAACAAGGTAGAAAACTATTTTTCTCTAGCAAGGGGAAGTAACAGAATGGTATCTTGCTTTTGAGAAAAAGGCAATTTTTGCATTATAAGGTTTTTAATATAGTTTGGCCTTAACTTCAGTGCTCAGAATCCACAAGGAGAAATAGCACCAATTCATGTCCTTAAACCAACATGAGGGATTCAAAGCCTTCCACATATGCCTCAGCCACCTTGGCTCTTGTATTAATAGCAGCCTACATCCATATAGAAGAGAATAGAAATTAAAAGTCGTGTTGAATTGTGTTATGCTGAAATACTTTTGATTCTCATCAAGCATGTTCAGCTTGTGATGTAACCCCACAGAAAAACTACACTGAACTGTCATCTAACCCAAACCTAATAATCTGATATAATCTCAAGTGAATGACCATCATAGTAACTTTAAAAAAAAACCTAACTCAAATAGTTTTCCATTTCTATTTGAATTCCTAACTTATAGGACAAGAATCTGAGTACTGCAAATACGTACTACCATTTTCTCAACAGGAATCAAAGGAATTTTCCTCAGCATGTCCGAGAAATCTTATATCAATAAGATATTCTACACGTCTAAAAGAAGTGAAAGCTGATCTTTTGAGTTTTGAGCTACAAAGGCATCAATACAATAATAAAATCTCACCACAAGTTTAACATTAACTAGAGACAAATATTTGTGTCAGTCTGGAGATTAGGCAATACCTACTTCAGAAACAGAAACCCGTAAGCAGCATCTAATCTAGATATTTTTCATTAAAAAAAAACAAACCATAGGAGAGGAGCTTCATGTAAGCAAATCATCAGTTAAAAACTGCACATTCACTATAATTCTAGAAGTTCTATGGGCTACAGAAGATGTTTCCTTTGAAAATAAGAAGCTAACAAGCAGCACGGTGCTTTGGTTTAAAAAAGTATTTCTGAAAATTATCAGTGAACAGGTAAACAAGAACACAGAAGTGAACAGCCTTAGCTATCACGGCAGGTGGCTGTATACATTTCGGACACCAAACAACCAAAGCTATTAACCAGGAACAAGCAATATAGTTCATTATGGGAGAAAATACTTGCACATCAAATATGCTCTGCTAAAACACACACAAACAAAAAAAACCCAACAGAAACGCACCTATGTACTTAACTTTCCTACAACCTGAAAGAGAGAAGACACCAGCTTACCTTTTGCCTTTTTTACTGACATCTCTGGGAGAATCTTTATGTGATGACCGAGAACGGGAACTTTCTTTGTGGGAACGTTCAGAGCGTTCTGAGCGTTCCGATTTTGGTGATGGAGATTTTGCTCGTCTACTGCCACTGCTGCGAGATGGGCTAGGTGAAGCACTGTGTCGTCTTTTCCTTTGTGAAGAAAGCAGGTACAGTTATGTACATACCCACGCAGAGACATACAGAGAAGTGAAAAGTGTGCATTAAGAAAACTGACTCCTTCAACATGCACGCCAGACTTTCTTTGGTTGAAAAAAAATTAAGACCTCTGACTCATCTTTGTTTATTGCAGGGTAAAAACATTCTGTCATGGTTTCCTGAGAAGCAAGGCTTTTTTCTGTATCTACACTTAATACTATGGAAGAATTCGGCTACACAGGTATTAGAAGATCAGGGTGTACATTCAACAACCCTAAAACTAGCTGTTCTGAAGAATTTTTACTATGAGATGAATAACATTTAAGCCACCACAAATACTTTGTGGTATGACTTCAGTACAGTTTTTTGACCAATACACTGCAGTCAATTTACGGCTAAAAGGGAGCTAAATATACCCTGTTTTCAACTGGTCGTTATTTTACCACGTTTCCTCAGGGCCTAAATGAGACAAAAGGGGATTCTATTCAAAAGGGTATGACACTTGGGGCAGAAGACAATTTGTTTAAAATTTTGAAATGTGTTTTAATATCCAAAGCACAGGGGTTTTTTGTTGTTGAGTGGTTTTCTTTGTTTGGGTGGTTTTTTGTTTTTCTTTTAAAATAAGATGCACAATACAATGTAATTTCAAGGCTACCACTGCATACAAAGATACTGTGAGGCTTTTCTTTCCATCCAGTTTACTCCAAGGAAAGCACTTACCTCTCTTTTCTCGTTGGTGTACATTCCTCCTTCTCCTTCTTATCTTTGGACCTGGATTCATTTTTTTCCTTGTCCTTTTTGTCTCTGTCCCGTTCTCTTTCCAACTCTTTTTCTTTTTCCTATATTATTAGAAGCATTCATGATTTCAGATGAGGTGTGACTAATGATTAAGACAATCAAGCCAATCACAAACAGCATGAAAGCACTGAGTACTGAAGGAACACAGCACATATTCTGGGAAGGAACTAACGGTCACACCACACCCACTCTCCAAATCTTTACTACTGCTCTGTACACAGCAGAAACATTTATTCTAACACAAACACCAACAAAAACAAGACAGACGTCACCCTTTGTGAGAAAGTCTGAGTATCTAATTGGAAGTGAACTGTCTTCAATTTTAAAAATTTCAGGGAAACATTACAGCTTAACAGATTTTCTAAACTAAACTAACCATGAAAGAATACCAGGAACCTCTTTTTACTGAAAACATATGCATTCATTAATCCAGACTGAAAATTGAGATAATCTCATAACTACAAGACATTTAAAGACAAAACAATACAAACAAGATTCTGCAATAATGTCTACTCTGACAAAAAAAAAAAAAACAACCCACAAATACAGTCCATTTCTATATACCATCAGGACCATTTTGAAAGAAAATATATACCCTAAGCACACCTCGTTTGTTTGTCAAATAGTTGGAAAATTAATCATACAAAAACAAGCCTAAACCATCATCAAGTCTGAACAGAGATCAAAAGACGTGCTTCTTTCAGTACTGGCATAAATTCCTTCCATGGCAATAAAGAGATATTCCCTGCATACCCAATCAAGACAACAAAGAAGGGGTGATTTAGTTAAACGAAAGAAGGGGGGTTATATGACTAGGAAATTTATTCTTGAAAGCTCATTCTGTAGTAAATTAGACAAAAAACTATGACCAACCACCAAGTTTGTGGGAAATGCAATCAGATCCAGTATTGCATTATTATTATACAAACTAACTTTATTATGGCATTAAAGCAAAAGATAAAGTTATTCCCTTAACAATGGAGTAGTTATTGTTTTAAAGAACACCTGTTATCATTATCATAAAATATTTCTTAACTATCACCTCATCATTGAAAGTGAAACCAGAAAAGCAATATAATTATTAAAAATCTAAAATACTGCAATCTGGTTGAACTAATTCAACACAAGGCATCTAAGAGGATTATGATTTATGGGGTTTTTTAAGCTACTGTCTCCCTAAACTTTCTGTGGTTACTTGTACAAATCACTTCTTCCTCCAATTACAGAAAACGTTGAGGAACTGGCAAGTTTTAGGATACAACTACATTTAAAAGGAAAGTTACTTATAAAAACTGAAGTCTTAACTGGTAACATCAACCTCCAAATGCACAGATCTTCAGGGATCAGCTTTCCTAATTTTTACAAGTCTCTTTCTTCAAGGTACTATGCAAAATTACTTTAGTGAATTAGTTAAATACTGAGCAACAAATAATGCAAAGACCAAGTGAGAAACACCTTGTGAAAACTGCTTATTTCTATGTAGCTTCCAAGAAACTGCATGGGTACCCAATTTCATCATTGATCTCTCAGGCTGTGAAACCTGATCAGAGAAGCAACTGCCACTTACTCTTTCTCCCTAAACGGACTGTCCAAAGAGGTTACATGTTATGTTTTTAAAGGTTCAAGATTACATGACATGATGTTTATGATGCTAATTTTTAAAGCCACTCTGACTTCATCGTCCAGAGAGGACTAATAAAAATGGCAATGGTACAGAATTATTCACTTTTGGGTGACAGTATGAGCTGGAATCATCTAGGAAATCTTAGACACTGGAGAATTAGAAGCACATATGCTGCTTAATACTATCCTTTCTCTTCTTTTGGAAGCCTTTAGCACAATGGATCAATTACTAAAAGCGAAATGAAAAGTCTGATGAGCACCTTCAATTGACAACTCTCCCTTTCCTTTCCCACGTCTAATGGTTTGCTTGATGTAATCGATCCAGAAGTGTCCTCTTTATGGTTTCAATACGTTCTAACAATACCCGTCTGTACAGTGTGAAATACTACGTTATTTTGATTAAAAAGAGAGATCATATCTACTCTGCAGAAAGCACCTGGATTTGGACATGCAATTTGACATTACAGTAGAATTTTAATGAGAACCACGTGTTGCATTTAATGCCACCTTACATTTGATAAACTCAATAAAAGCCTACCACGGAAACAGAGCCAAACATAAAGAACATTTCTTACCCTCTGGAGCAGCTTGTCTCTATAGTGTTCAACCTGTTCCTGAAAACTCTGGCCTGGTTTCTTGGGTCTTTTCCCAGACTCTAACTCATCCTGAAACTTCATCACCTTAAGCTGTGAAAATAATACTGACCATTAGGTTATTGGACTTATTATTATCCAGTTAGGCAGGTGGCTGAAAATTAAATTTCCATGATTTACAATCTGTGTTCTTCATTCTTGCTATAAATGTTTGTGCACAAAAAGACACTAACTGTATTTATACTGGATCAAAGCAACAAAACCACATACTTGTCTGCAGGCACCTGCAGTTGTTTACAGACACGTTAAGAACTAAAAATAAAGGGATTTTTTTTCTGTTATTCTGCTAAATTCTGTTCCCATCACTAAAACACTGCACCCTTATATTTCTTAGATCATGACCCCTTTTTTTCTTTCAAAATGAGATCATTTACTGCAGGTGTCTTAATATATTGTTTGGACTTCTCTCATCTACTCCAAGTTTTCCTTCAGAAACTTTTTTCCATTTAACCCTAAATATCAAAATCAAATGACTGTCATGGTTAGGATGTAAAAGAGATTTTTACTAACACAATGCTCTTTCACGTGCTATCAAGCTTAGAAACAAAATTCAGTTCGCTACTGCTACTAAAAGTAACACTAAATTTACTGTGATAATATCCCCAACTGAGTCACAAAGTTAAGCAAATGTCAGAATTTTTTCCATGTGTGGTTTGTTTGGTTTTGATTTTTTTGTCTATATACACTAAAACCTTTCTCCAAGTTGATTCACATCGTAAAGTTTTACTCACATCCCTTAACATTTGTCAATCCTTTATTCTTACTGACATGGCTTTTTACAAACAATCTTTCAATATTTTTTGTATGAGGAGATGTCTCTTTTTTGGGGGGTGGGGAGGCGCTTGGTAATAAGTCATGTTGTATTTGTCAGCCCTCTTCCAAATGTTTATGGTCTGACCCTCCTGTATTCCCTGTTTCAATACCGACCTCCACAGTCATATATGTATGAATAGATTTTTCCAGTGCTTGAGGTTTCGTTTTTAGCAAACACACAAAGTATTTTTCTTTTTAGAAATATTTAACTTTTCCCCACTGAAAACACATGAAGGAAAATACTTTGCAACTGTGTCCATTTTGATTATGTGGAAAGGATTCTTATTCTCCAGGTCCTCAATTCCCTAATATAAAGTAGGCAAAAGAAAAAAAAATTAATCATCAAACCCTAAAGGCTTTTTCTTCCCTTTCAAAAGCAGCAGGCCAGACTGGATATGAAAATACCATATATTGTAGTCAGCCTTTCTAATTACTGACTGAGCAGAAAGGAAAGGTATCACAAAAATAAATATGTTAAGAAACATAAAAGCCAGGGAAGGATAGCACGACTTTAAACAGGATCCCCTTCTTTTACCACGGGAAATTTCTGACAAATGTTCTGCTTACCTCCCTCATTTACAGAGTATGCTCTACCTATGGTTGAGCATTTTTCATGTTTGCTTAAAATTCAGCCAACTAAATGGTCAGCAACCAACGGAAAACTGACACCATCATTTGTCACATACCACTCCACCTTCTATAAAGGCCTTTTTTCTTCTCCCCCGCTTCAAACGTAGCAGGTTGAAAAGCAGGAATACCTCTTGGAACCACAGTATCACACTGTACCACCTGTTCTGGTAAGAAACCAAGATCGCATTCTCTACTATCATGTAAACTCCAAGTTGCTTAGCACATTCAGTACCAAACAGGAGTAGAGAGGAGGCTTAGCTGATCCAGAAGGCCTCTTGGACTGTCATGGTACAAACATGCCCATAAGACTTCTATTGTGTGTTTTCCCAACTAAATTACCCAGATAATTTAAAAAAAAAAAAAAAAGGCAACAAAATACACAAAACAAAAACACATCCTTACAAGATTTGATCTCTTTAAATTTTTAGCCAACAAAGTTGTGACACTATCTGTTTAACCGTATTTTGAAAGCAAGGAAGCATAAGTCTATAGCCCAAAGGAACTAGGAATCCAATCAATGGGCTTTACTTGATTTAATAAACTAATCTGGATACAAAGGAATGCTGAACTACTAGCAGCCTGTCTTACATGCATGTCACACAACTCACTGCTGGCATGAAATATAAGATCCCAAGAGGAACTATTTACATGTAATTTTTCCAATAACTGTGGGCAGGGCGGGAAAGGTGATTATTAGCAGGTGCCTAAAGGAAGAGAGGAAAAATAGGAAGATATAGGAGATATACATGGAAGTGTATCTCTCCCTTTGAACGCATGTAAACTGACTCCTTTTAGAAAGATGCCGTGGGTAGAGGAAATCAGCTCTAGCACATCCCCTGGAAAAGGAGACCAAGTGTTACAAAACGCTGAGGTGGTATCAACAGCTCACTACGGAAAGATCATCTCTTCCGCCTTCCTTCTCCACTCCTGCACCCCAAGCAAAGGGCTCCACCTCCCCCTGCCCTTGCTGCAGTGCTTGCCTGAACCTTCCATAAGCCACGTCAATTCACTAATCCAGCAGACACCCACACCCCACCTTCAATTATTTTTCCCCTGCATTAGTGAGATGTATTGGCTCAGGGGAAGAATGAGCAAGTGCCAGAGCTCACAGGTTAGGATCAAGGTATTTTCTTTCAGCAGAGGAGCAGTTAGATCATATCAGTTCATCCTACACCTTCATATACAGCAGTTTTTGCTACTTGCTCTAAAACATCACCACCGTAACTCTATTTTAAAAGAAAAAGGAATTACTTAGGTCACAAAGTCCAGAAAAGAATTCTGTAAAGAACTGTACCGCTCAGAATTACTTTATAAACTTATACGTTTAGTTGTCTCCCTTCACTATTTCATTGTTCATAGCATATTGGCCACACGACATTCCTACCACACAGTTCCAGATACCCACCCCAGGAGAAAGCAATCCTTAAAATATAAGCTGAAATCTGCTTAAGCATCTAATCAATGCATTTTGTGAGCATTCCACTTCATAAACCTGTATGTAGAAAGACGTAATATATGCTCATTGAATTGGTTATTCTTTAACTAGTCTTGTCCAACAGACAAAAGCTATTAAGCCTGTTCATCCTTAGAAGCAGAAACACTTACTTTATCTAGACTATCTCTGGAGTCACTAATACAGATGGTAATACGGAAGGGGAATTTCAAAACCCTGTGCCAAAACTTTGTAATACTAATTTCTTAGACACAGCAGTCTCCCACAGCAGAGAGTTTAGAGGATTTTAGACTGCAATGCATAAGTGTCAAACATCACTGGAGTTCCCGTGAACAATCTCTACTAAATGCTCCAGTGCAGGGATTGTGTTTCTTACTAACCAAGAGAAGGTATCTCCCATAAATTCAAGATAAACAGCTTCACAACATGCCTCTTGTCTGTCAGTTCTCATCTTGAAGTCTTCCCCCTCTCTCCTCAAACTCATTTGAGGAGAGTTTAAAAGATTCAGTCTTTTCTAGAAGTTGAGGCCTTGATTACAGACTAACCAGTAAGCTAGCAAGTTACAGAAAAGGGTAACATCTTGCTACCATGCCTCAGGGAAACCACAGTGACACAAACCGAAGCCCCGACCAAAGCTTTTTGCATTCTGACAAACAGGTGTGCTGCGGGTAGCTTCCCTTGCTTAAAATGAATCTATTTTCAAAACCCGTTCTTGATTTTCTAATCTTCCGCTGATACTGTCCGAGTCCATACACAGTGGTCTTCGGGGGGAAAAAGGGCTTTTTCACAAGAGGTTATTCCACAGTTACCCACCCTCAGAACTTAAATGGCCAGGTTCAAACATAACTTATTTGAGGTAAATTAGCTGCATACTACATGTTAGGATTAACTAGGAAGTTAATCACCAGATGCTTGATGAAAGATAGGAATTTCTGCACTCAAACCTAGACTGATTACAGGCAGGACAGGCACCCAAACAGACCAAAGCGTTTTGTTTTTCCTTAAAACACACTCGCCCCAACAATGGCTACAACAAGCCCTAGACTTTGCCAGAAGCAGAGGAAAATATTTCTTTGAAAGCTTGAATTTTCCAGTGGGTCTACGGCCAGTGGAATTTCAGCAACTACAATATTATCAACAACAGATGGCAGGGATACTGATGTACACATGTGAAATACTTCTTCAGCTGTAACAGACCTCTAGCATGCTCAGTCACACTCACAGAATGACACCTATCTTAGAGCTAAGCAACTCCTTGCTTTTGTCTTTGTGTTAAACAGAAGTAGATTCAAAGATTTAAAATAGACAAGAATCTGCTGAATTAAGATAGTCATTATCTTCTGAGGAAGAACTGCTACAAATAGCAAAACTATTGGTCAAGCAAGAGCCAATCTGTCTACTTATTATTAAGCTGCAACGAGTAAAATATTTAATTGGATATCTGTTTACCATTTTGTAGTGGCCTCTCAAGTGAGCTAGGTACAGGAACCTCCACAGAGGCTTCTACTGTTCTAGTGATGATTACAAGCCTCAGACAGCTCCTATGACTTGATGAACAAATACACCATAATCCAGAGAAAGAAATAATGGTGACTGTATGGAACTTCAGTTTCTTGACAAAGGTATACAGCACCTTGAAATCCAGAACAGGCCTCGGATGCAATCTGCTCTTGTGGACTACGCTTAATCTATTCTCATTTTGTGCTCTAGTCATTCTCTGATGGAGACTCAACACTACACTCAAGAACTTTGATCTTGTCTGGTACAACTCCTCATATCATGAAAGCAAGGAATAATCTCATTTCTGTTGTGACATGCAGGAAAAACTTCTTTGGCTCTTGGTAGTAAAATAAATTGCACTTCAAATACCATGACACTTTTTTGGGGGGGAGGTGGTGGTGGTATTTCTGTTTTCATACTGACAGAACACAGATACAGGACACTATAACAGAATCCAACCCTGCATCTCCTGGAGCTCAGTGGTACACAGCAGAAAGGCCGAACAGGAAGACTGAAGACTATTAGTCTTCTACCTCTGATTAAGAAATCAAATGCTACTTTGAGGTCTCAGGTGACTAACACAAAGGTGAGTAAAGGCAGCTACTAAAGAGGGCAAATCTCCTGTTTGACCCTTTTGGAAGCACTGGATTTGTGAAGAACCTGCCTCCTGCTGCTGATGAAGCCTGCGCTGGGCTTTTTTGGGGTAGGATTATAAAATTTTGTGCAGCAAGATGGAGACAGAAGTAAAGTACCTTAGAGAAAGGTCCAAGGAGGACAATGTTGCTTCGTTTTGTCTGTGAGTTTTTGCACGCTCTGAGGAAACAAGCTTAATGAACAATTTAAGAAACGTAAAAAAACCTGAGGACTCTCTACAAACAGGATTACACACCTTTCTTTTAGATGTCCCTGGAGCAGGGAAAGAGCGACATGCGCGCACAGCACCATGAAGACCATTCTGAAGTTTGAGTTATAATGTAAAGCAATGTGCCAATCTTTCACATTAAAAAAAAAAAAGTAATCACTGTTCTTTAGCATTAGAAAAAACCCTCTGCTCTTGCTAAGTTATGGAAAGGATTCACACTTCAGCAAGGCCGACAGGGGTATGGGGGAAGGCAAACAAGGGGTTAATAACTTGCCTTCTCTGATGGCACTAGTCTGATGGCTGTGGCCAAACTTTGTTTCTTACTGTGCTTTCTCCTCCCAGCTGAAAAACTTAATTTACTAACTGTGCCAAAAGAAAGAATTGTTGTTTGTATTCATGAGTTTAAAAAAAAAAAATGCACTAAAAAAAAAACGTGTTTCAGCTTCCCTGGTAGTTACTGTGTAAACTGCTAGACAATTAGTCTTGACCATTTTTTTGGTCAAAGATTTTACACGACATTTAATATTAGATGGCATAATTGTTAAAGCTGGTAATTGGAGATTTTTTTTTTCCTCAGTTCCTCCCCTCAAATTTAATAATGGATTTGTTCTTTGGCAGGGACTGGGTACATACAAAGAAGGAACTTTGAATATGAATGATTTAAAAGTAATACAGGGAGTACTTTCCCGTCAATGACAAACTTGAGAAGAAATCCGAAAATTTAAGTACTTCTACATATGTTCTGAAAATTAAAAAATTTACAATCCTTTCCCAGCAATTCCAAAAGTCTGAAATTGACATGGTAATTTACTTACCACAAAAGAATAAAGACAGCAACATGCATTTGAAAAACTCAAATATTTACCACCTAAAACTGTTAAAGACCAGATGCCTTGACAAAAGAACTTACAACACTTGTGCAGTGTAAAACTGACAATGGTTAAAGTAAGTCATTTCCTAATCTGCCTCCACAACTGCCGGGATAACATCTATAATACAGATACTCAATCTGAAAGGAGCCCTTTCCATAACCACTACAATCATTATGCAATATGAAAACTAGTTTCACTTGTACTTTCATTAGTCTGACAGCATATATTTTCTACAGAACTACTGCCCCCATGAGTCAAGCCAGACATAAATCCCATTTAGCTTTTCAGAAATTCAGTTTACTCACTTGACTATGCATCATGAACTTTCAAAATGCTATGCAAAGCAAGAAGTTTCTAAATGCTTATAGTCCGTTAATTTTAATAATCTAAATTAGTAAACAGAAGCAGCATATATAGGCAAAATAACAGTTGTGACACTTAAAAATATTTTTGCTGCTACATTGTAAAAGAATATTATGGGGCTCTGGTAATGTCTGATTTTAGCTAACCAGTACATTACAGCATAAATAGATAGGCAGCCACAACTCCACCTTTAAAATATTACCCAAATTACAATCTGCCACTTGGAAATGCTACAACTGCAACAAGTAGTTTAGCAGCTTCTTAATATCATTTTAACACACTGAACAGAACATACAAGAATTTCAGTATTCATTGTATCATGGGTTTTAATACTGAATACAAGCTGGGAAGTCGCATGCAGTCATGGCACTGTATGACAGAAAGGCTTCACTGCTAAATAAAGCTCATGCTAAATTCAAGTTCTAGTTACTTTGTTGACCACAAACTAAGAAGCCAGCATGAAGATGTAAAAATCTGTACTGATCAACCTTAACAGCTATACTAACACCTATGCTTGGAAAAAGGGTAAAAGAACAAGTAAGCCCTATAAACTGCATGCAAGTCTTCAATTAAAATGCCCCATTTCCAGGACCACGTGGTTAGTTGTATCTACTCCTCTGCTTGATGGCTGACACAGTGAAAGGAGCAACTTCCAAATGCAATAAAATACAGACACTTTTAAGGCAAGAGACAGAGAGAGAACAAGAAAGGCATAGGACTATGGCTACATCCAAAAGTCGCTCCCATTTGCGAAGAGAAAGGGTAGAGGAACACAAGCAAGCTAAGGCTACCAGTGGTACTGAAAAAGAGGAGTCATTCTCAACGTGCAGTATCCCCTGACTTAATTTTTAATTTTTGCTGCTCCTCTGAAAGCCAAAACAAGGCAAGGCTGTAAACAAACACATCTTTATAAAAATACACTGGGCTAAAAAACCACTATATAATAGGTCCATAATTATTTCAGTAAAAATAACTCCCTATTATACGTAGAGCACTTGAGGGGGAGGACTGGAAAGATACAGAAGGGTGGCAGAAAACACCACAAGCTGACCTCTATCTCTCGTAGTTTGGCACGCTTTTCTTCACTCATTTCTGAATATTTGACCGATGACTTGGATTCAGGCATTTCTTCTTTAATAGGATTGGAATACATGTGTTGTTCTTCTGACTTAGAACTCTGAGTGTCTTCCTCATCTTCACTTTCTTCTTCTTGACTTTACAGAGAACATACAGAATTAACTTTTATATGTGTATCGATATATTTAAGACAATTACTTGTTACAAAAATTTACCATCTCTCCTATTTAGTTTCTATGATTAGTTACTGGTTTTGAAGTCTGTTAAGAGTGTTATGTAAGTCTGCAGCTACAAAACAGTCTCCATCTGTGATATAGGTATCTTAATATTTGCATTTAATTAAATCGTTAGTTTTTATTACTCAGATAATTTACACTTTTCATATAAAGAGAGTGCAGAAGAATTCTTGAAATTTACAGTCCCCAAATCCATATGAAACTCAGCTACAAAACTAGTCCACAACCACAACAAAATCTCTTTTGTGCTGTAATCGTGCCTTTCAGATATATTAAGTTTTACAAAAGAATAAAATTTACGACACTTCTGCTTTTCAGAGACAAACCTGAGACATGGCAGATATTTAAAATTATACCCCCAACTGGCCACTAGAGTGCTGCAGTAAGATATTTAAAGCATTACTAATAGATGCTCTCAATTGCCTAAGGAACAATGTAAAAGACTGCTCAAAAACAACAGATGGCATGGAGTCTATTAGCATCCAAAGAAACATATACACCAGAGCATTATTCACTGTGGTTGTCTCAAAAGCAAAAGGCAAAGGTTTAGATACATTCATACATATCTGACATCAAGATTTCTGAACTTTAAAATACTACTACCTCAGTTATTACCATTTGACATTAAGTTTTCAAAACAGCATCAATTTAAAGATTGTGGTTAAAAACTTTACTAAAAGGTGTAATTTGTCGCGTTAGAAAAAGATTATGGGGGCTGAAAGCACGCTGCACTAAAATCCTGATTTTTCTACTTTCAAAATTTCATTTTTGTTCTCCTTTTATAATACACAGATATCTCCCTCTCTCTCTTATAGGGAGTTCTGAAGACACTCAACCTTAGAGGAACAAAATGAATGTTTTCATCAGAATGAAAAAGTACTTACTTTTGAATTTCCTCCTCCTCAGACTCCTCATGTTGGTCAAAAAGCTCCCATTTAGAAGTAGTAACAGCTAGGAGAGACAGTAAGATAATTTTAACAACAGAAAAAGCTGTCATTTAAATCTGAAAATTAGTATTTGTAAATATAAAAAAATTGCAATGTGATATAATTTACCAGCATCTAGCACTTAATACACTTGTTATTTCACAGAAATACTCACAATTGCACGTTATCAGAACATTCACTATTTACAGAGCTATTCACTTACATTGCATACCATGTTTCTGTAAATCCTTCAAGAGCAGCCAAATATCTGTCAGTTTGTAAAATCTTATCTTCCAAACAAGTATTTAGAAAGACTGCCAATCGCGTACCCAGATTTTTTTTTCTATATTTATTCTTAATGAACTGGAAATTATTTTTAAAGTACTGAAAGTAGAGTAACAAAAACAGAATACGCTATTTTCTGCACTGAAGTTATAACCAAAAAAAGAAGTTACAACTGAAAATCCTACGGTAATACTACAGAAATCATATTAGCACTTTTAAGCAGATCAGTTGAAAATAATCACGGAACAAGTAAGGGACATTAAGCTTTCCGTTTAATTAAGTGTTTTAGTTTAACATATACTTTGAAAACTAACCTTGAGCTTCCAGTTCAGATTCATCCACTGCTTCCCACTTTGATGGGGCAACTTTAAATATAGGCTCATGCTTTTTTGGGTCTTCAGCTGCATCCACTATAGGAGAAAGAGACATAGAAAAATCATTTCCAAAGCTCTTCAAAAGTTCAAATGGAAAAATCCTAATATTACAGTCAGATTTAAATACTGAAGCATATTATACTCTTTTATTGTTTGCAAAGAAAAGAAATTAGGATTTGGAACCTGATGTGCATAACATCAGAAGACAGTGACTCTGTCTCTGCAGTAATGACAATCTAAAAGCAGTTTTTAAACTAATTCTTCCTAGAACAAATTGAAATTGATTAATTCAACATTTTACGAAGCTATATGCCATGTTAATTCTTGTCTGTACTTGTGAAAACTACTCTGGAAAAGATCATCAAGAAATGAAGATCCAAATTGAAAGTAAAGTTGAAACATTTCATACAGGGAACTCCATCAAGATCGTCATCTAGAGATTTAATTGGGACTCCATCCAGATCATCAATAGGAGCAGCATCAATAGGAATTCCATCCACATCTTCCAGTGGAGCACCATCAAGTTCTTCTTCAATAGGAGCACCATCGAGATCATCTGGTACTTCCTTAAAGCAAATAATAATTATTTCAAAAACAAATCTACATTGCTTTTCTTTTACTTTTGATTAATTTCTTTTTAAAGGAGTAGCTTTAAAAATACTTAAAGCCCAAAAAACTCAACTTCAACCATTTTTGCTACCAAGTACAGTTGCTTATTGCAAAGGAAAAATACAACAATATCCTCCTGTTAAAAGCTATAAGCAAGAACTTGGAATTTGTCCACAATGTACCAGAAGCTTCGCAATACCTTTATTCAAAAGAAGAAATATTAGACTGAGGTTCAGCTTGAAAGGAGACAATTACAGTCAGATAAATTATGCTTACTACATATGAAAGATTCCCTGAGAAGCAGTAATCTGAACAGCTGCCAGAAATCAACTATTTAGCAGGAACACATCCAAGGCCAGGCTGGATGGGGCTTTGAGCAACATGGTCTAGTAAAAGGTGTCCCTGCCCATGGCAGTGGAGTCGGAACTAGATGACCTTTAAGGTCCCTTCCAACCCAAACCACTCTATGGTTCTATGAACACAAATTTAAGGAACACATGTAAATTATAAATACACCTACATGCTCTAGCTTGTTAGGTACAGCCTCTGTCCTTCATACATGCACATTCACCCTGCTCAACTGCTCTGGGAAATAAGCCTCCCAATATATAACCTTCCAATTACACTGTAAAGAGCAAGGATTCAGAGGAAAAAGGGTTTATTCACCCCAACAGAGATATCAACATAATCCTTGCCAGGCCTATTTTGTATTTACATATTTTTCCTCACCATCCGTTAGCATCACTGCCAAGGTCACTTACCTCTGTTTCTTTATCTTCCATGATATTTACAAGCCCCAAGAAAATATTCTGTAGTTTGATCAGAAATGGCTCTGGATAGATCGCCCAGTCTTCCCATGCTCGGAAGCATGTCATTACCCGTTGCTAGAAGCAATAGGAAAAAAAAGAATGCTAATAAACTTGTATTAAGAAATTGTAAATGATTGGAAATACCACACAGAACTACTACTGTAGACAGCTACTTCTCAGTAGTTCCATACTGGAGTATATTACAATGATGCCATGTTGGGCACAACTAGCAATTTTATAGAAATACATATATAGGAACTACTTTTTTTAAAATTTCATTTGAGTTTCATTGTTGCTTTAAATTCCTGTTTAACTTCCTTTAAATTTCAGCTGGTCGCACTTCCTACCCCAGTAGTAAATTTCATTCTGCTCAGATGTTCAAAGCAGGTGCCTCTACTAAACGTAACAGAAATTATTTTTTCCTTTTGTAAAATAAAATAAAAACTTAACACTGGGTTATTTTATTATTGAACTGAAATTATGTTCCTATTTTCATTTTTTTATAGAAGCGACGTATATGTGAAACGATGGGCTTCAGCTCAAGCTTGACACATTAAATGTAGCTGGAGATGTAAATATTAAAAAAAATTAAATAATCTACTGCCTCACTTTATCACATAATTTAATAAACAGTATTAAAATAGCAAACAACCAAAATTGATTCTAGAGCAAATGGGAGCAGAGAAGGCAGAACCAGGATAAAGATCTCAATACAGAAAAGCTAACTACACTGTAAGCTTTGTATTTAAAGTTTGATTTAAAAAAAAAAATAAAAAATAAAAAACTGTAGAGACATCTTTAAAAGAGGAGAAGGAAAAGCTAGGCTGAGTGTTGAGAATGGTGAGAAGCAGAGCACTTGATCTCAAAAAATCACTCTCAACTACCCATGGTCAGACTGCTTATCAGACCTCAAAAAATAAAGTTTAACTATCACCAAAAATGTTAAAAAGTAACTTTATGCTGTTATGTTTCCATAAAGTGTTATCCAGCAGTTTCTTTCCGCACTGAGCAGCTCAAATTTATTTTTGAAACTACAACATAGTCCAAAAATAATCAAAGCACTACAAGTCCTTGTTTGCAATTCAAGTACTAGATAGCTATCCTCTCAACCCCACATCTACCAGTACTCTTCAGTTGTTAGATGCTAATTTTCTTCCTTAATTTCAAGGCTATCTTAGCAAGAGAGAAAACTTAATTTTTATTTATTTGGGTGGTTTTTTTGTTTGTTTTTTTTTGTTGTTGTTTTTTGTTTGTTTGTTTTAAAAAAATGCTCATTTAGGAATCTTGAGGTTTAAACCACCTATCATAGTACGCAACTTCTTGTGCAGGAACATCTATTTATTTGACTTCTATGTCATGTAAATAACAATGAAATACATACCTTGAAATTTTCAGACTGTAAATGGCCTTGTATTGTACGGTAAGTAGCATTGAGATCAGAGAATATCTGACATAATTTTGTTTCAAAACTAGAATTAAACATATACATTTCTTTAGTTAAACTTTGTAATATATGTTTTCCGGACATACATAATTCACGAAAATACCTGGGACACAGGACTCAAAAGCGCAAGGTTCTGATCCCTATAGTAGCCATGAACTGAACTATAAAGCAAATATGATTACTATATATTAAATCACCTTGGACAACAACAGAACTGTGAAGGGAGATCTTCACATCTGCTGCAGTCTCTTTAAACAGCCTGGAAGGACTGGAGGAGGATAAAAGGAGTTTTACAACCTTACATACAACAAAAGGATTGTCTCAAAATTAAATTTGTAATTTGAAAAAATTCTTGGTTATGTTTCTATTCTAATTTACTTGATGAAAGCAGAGTAAGAGCTGCCTAACTTCCCTTGAGCTTCTCTCAATGTGCAAAAAATAAACTGGTACAGCAAAGACACACTGCAACAAGGAACACAATTTGCAATCCCTAGAGTTCTGTCACACACTGAATATTTGCTGTCATGCTATCATAACATTAGAGAGACTCCAGGAGGTAGACACAATCAAATAACTAAATAGGTCAAAGGTACTCTCGCTTGGACATTTGTCCTAAGTTCTGCTCAGCACCTTAGAAACAGAAGTACATAATCCCCTTATTAATTCTCCAAACCTGATGGAGAGTTAAAAAACACCTTATAATTAAAAAAACCCACTCTATTTCAAAAATTGACCTCTCTGCATCGATTATGTGCTACACATAATCTTGACTATGTAATCTTGACTATTACCTATTGACTAGGTAATCTTGACTATTACCTACAGCCTCTCTTTCTGCAAAAAGGCACATGAGTTATTCTCACCTCCATGTGCTTGCATGCAAGTGGTCCCTTGCACAGGGCAGATAAGCTTTCTTCCTGCATTACAAAGCAATCCTATGCACTAACATGTTACATCTTATACATTTACATGCAAAGAGATCAAAATATCATCACTGCTGTTAACAGTATCCTCACAGAAAAGTGTAAATTTTTCTACAACCACATGTATCCAGAGATGCATAAAACTGAATAGAAGGATATTATTTTTTTTATCATCAATCACCTAAATTATTATACTTACAATTTTCTATAGTAGGAAGCATTGGCAACTTTAGCTGAAGAGTTGTATAACACATCTGACACTAGATATAATCTTGCAATCTACAATAAAGAATGGTCAAATTAAGATAACGCGAGAGTTTAAATTATCCTGAAAATACACGCATCCTTCCAGATAGAATACAAGACAGCTTAACCTATCTAGAAGTATCAAATTAGAACTAAGCGTAACACAGACATATTATTAATAAACATGCTAAGAGATAATCAGTCCCCTGTTACGTTACAGGGTACCAGCCACCGTAACATGATATTACATAGCATTACAGAGGACAGATCATACCACTGGAACTTTTATTTCCTTGTTTGAACAGACTATCTTTACTCTACTGTTTTCAACTTCACAGTAAGGCAGAACATTATTTACAAGCAGGTTCAAAAAGAATAAAAACATGTAACAAAATCCCACAGGAAAAAAAAACATAAGTACAAGCCCACGTTTTAACACAAAACCTCAATGCTATCTGGAACTCATGGAACTGTATTATGCATGTGATTAAGTGAGCTCTTCCCCCAAAATACAAGATTATACAAAATCTACACACCTTCTTCGGAAGAGGAGTCTTCAGAATGGACAACGATTCCGTAATGCAGTCTACAATTTCTTCAGCGGCTTCCGCATTATTTAGACAGAAAACCATCGCATCACCAATGTCATTCTTCCGAGGCGTTAATCCACGCAGAATTTCCTCTAATTTGTCCCTCTGTCTGAAATATCAGGAATTTTAATAATTTAAATATAAAATTAAGGGTACTTTGGTGAATTTCCATCTAATGGTGCTTTTCATTTTTCCATCTTTAGCACAAAACCAATTTTAAATATTTTTATATTCTGTTGCCTGAGTTTTTTCAGTGACTCATGAACATGTGTATCCACATTACAGAAATAAAGCGCAAAAAATTCCCACTCAAGTCTTGACTACATACAGAAATCAAGGAAAAGTAACTGAGAAATACCTAATGTAACAGATCAGTATCTCTAGTAAAGTAATTGTCTTTTTGGATTTAGCTTAAACCTGAATCAAAATGTGTAAGTCTAAAGCATGCAAGTAATTCCTGCTGCAGAATAAGAAACACTAGATTCAGAAATGTAGTAAGAAGAAATTATTTCAGGTTTTCCCTGACCTCCATATATAGAGAACGCTCAAAAGAATATCTTTTGAGCCTTTCAAAAATAAGATAGGAAAAATAAATTATGTATTAAAAACTCCAGAACCATAGCTGGTATCATGATGAAAAGTATAAAACAAGAAAAAATTCCACATACTAAGGACACAGTTGGACCAACAACAGCAAAATTAAGAAAATCACGTATATATTTCCACTACCATAACCACCCCCACCACACTTTGAATTCACAGCAAAGAACTCTGATGATCTGTCTCTTCCTGCTTAGTAACAACTGCTCCAAATTTTAATTTCGGATGAACAGCATCAATAAATTTATGACTACAACAACTGTTTAATTCATGAGATCATAACAACATTAAGAAAGGTGCTATAGACCCCCAACCAACAGACAGGAACAGAAAATAGGGAAAAACTCTCATCTCCTCAATCCCCTTCAAATAAAGAGTTAATAACAATTGCATTGAAAGGACTCCTTGATCCATGATGACAAATCTAAGCAAATCCAGAACATATTTAGCAACAAGTATTGTGGGGGGGGGGTGGGGAAACAAAACAACAAAAAGCACTGAGGTTAAGAGAGTTTTCTAAGTAATACTATGACAAGCATGACAACATTTCGGGGATGATGTATTATAACTACAAAAACACAGCAGGAAAAAAAATCAAGCAGATTAGCAGTTAAACCAGGACTATAAAATGATGGAAGTTCATACTCTTCCTTAAGTGCACCCTTCTTGTTCGGTTCCTCCACAAACGCTTCTGTTTCTTGCTCTTCTGACATCCCATGCAAGTATGGATTCAGTGGCGGCGGCCTCCAAAATGATCCATTTTTGAACATACGGAAGTCTTCTGTCCTCCACTTGGTTGGAGCATCTCCCTACAAAAAACAAAAATATTTTTATTTTGGTGTTCTTTTATTTCATTGTGCTTGAAGATACGACTTGCCTCTAAAATTCTACTTGCCTGAAGAATTGAATAAAGCTTCCATCTATAATATACATGGGCTGGAGTCTGGTTTTCAAATAAAAACCTAAATCAAAGAGCAAAGAAAAGACACAAAACATATTACAAATAATTTAAGTGAAGCAAATTCAAAGGAAGGAATAAAAAAATATAACAAAACCCTGCTTAGAATCCCACCTCAGCTATCCAGTGAAGTCAAGAGAGCTAAAATCTCATACACCTACAGCAGAGCTGCGCAGCACGAGCACAACCACTCCACAGCAGACTGCAGAATTCCACAGACACAAAGTGTTTCTGAGAAGTCAAAAGCAGAACGAGCAGGGGCAGAAAAAAGGAATGTGGAGCCCCACAGTAAAGCAGAAGAATCATCGGTGCAAAGAGTCACTACTGGAGCAACTGCAACCTCAGCACAAGCGGAGCAGGAACTCGTAGTTATACAGTTAGGTTATTCAGATTGAGCATTAAATGACTTGAAGTTGGCTAGTAAACTGTCTGTCAGAACACTCTGACAAGATCAGGAAAAAAAAAGAGGCCGTTTTTAATGGCCAAGATATTTTGACCTGCACATTTTCTCAGTTTATATATAAAGATCAAAATTAAGCACCTCAACCTTCCTGCAAATAAAACATTTTTAAAAGGTCATAGAGTATTTCCCCAAAAAAGTTTATCAGAGACTGCATTTCCCAAGAAATTTGGAAATGGATCCTTTTTTATTCCATTAATGACCAGAGATGGATATTCTGACAAGTTCACTATGTCAGCTAAGGTTTAATGGTGTTTCCACCGACATCAAAGAAAAATGACTCCTAGCTCTTACTAAAGGTTAGAAATTAGGCTCTGGGAAGACTGGACTTCACGTTGAGTTTGTCTGTTTGGGGGGCATTTTTTTTTTTTTAAATGTATGCTACTGTTTCCACTGATAACTTTAAATCCCTCAGAAAAATAGGTTTTAAATGTAATTTTATTGATTTATTATACATATTTTATATACAAATGTTTTTTATAATCTGTATATGATATTCTATTTATTTCTTTATATGTACAGATTAGTAACAACTGGAATAAAAGTGCATTCTTCACAGAAAGATAGCATAAACTTTTGCACAATTTGTAAGATTTAAATCTGCACACAAGATAGACGTAGTAAAACCAACTCTTATTAGTATTTCACAAATGCAAAATATTAGCAACAGTGAAAACAGCGCTACTTCAAAATGAAGCAAAATAATAATCACCTGAACATTGGATTGTTGATTTCTCGGTTCATGATCATGGCTTCAAACATAGGCCCTTCCCGTACCACAAACTCTATCATTCGATGTATCAAAGCGAGCAAATTCCTACAACAACAACACAGTTAAAGAAAAATTGATTCAGACCTAACACTATATAAAACTACACTCCACCTAAGATACTACAACTGTGCAGGAGATTATTTTGCTGTATTGTTAAGAAAACTGTATAAAAGATAAAGTAACATGGAACATAATATAGCCTTGCATCATAGACATGGGCATTCTAAAATAAAAACATGCCTAGGAGTGGTGGAGTAAGAATTTAAGAGGAGACCTCTTTCCTGAATTTCCACGCCTTAGCCTACAACCATCTCTTGCTTAGTAGAAGCTTGATAGTCCTTACGCATAAAAATGGGCAACTGAACACCAACGTACAATTAACTATCAACAACTAAACCCTCATCTAAATTGTCTAGAACTAAGACCGAGCTCAAAAGTATACACGCATACTTTTGCGTATTCAATAGAAACTGCATTCAGCTTTCAAACTATTCAAGTATGAAAGGAAAAGCAAACAGCCTTCTTGATGCCAATTATTAAATTTAGATAATCTCTTTTTGGTCAAGACTCAACTAGTGACATAAAACAAAACTGTCCATGATTTCATGTCAGACCATCTAATGTTTCCTCCCTCACACAATCAAGTGAATCAAATCACAATTAAAAAAAAATAAAAATCTGTATTCGTTTAATTCAGCATTACATCCTGAGACAGGCAAGAAACAGATGTGAAGTGCACATTTTTCAAGTCACATCTGAAAACGCCACTTATAAGAGCCACTTATAAACATGCCCACAGGAGACAATCATATAAGCTTTATAAAGAACAGTGATCAGCTTCCAACCTTTTGGGTTTTTTTGGAAACAGGATCCTGAATTTTCAAATATAGATTATCTACATATATGAAAAGCTTCACAGCATATGTCATTCAAATATGATGCAAACAAAAAAAAAAAGAAAATACAGATTTTTACTTTTTTTATTTTCTTAGATGTAACAAATGGATATTAGTTCTTTCCACATATCTCATTAGATTTCCTTTTAGCAATTTTTAAACTGATTTTCTACCATGAGTATTCGAAGTTCTGCCACAGATATAATGCACTAGATCAAAAAAAAATTTCAACTTAAAAACACAGTGATAAAAACCTGTTCCTGCCATCTGCAAACTTAGCAAATGTTCTGTTTTATACCAGCTAGCATTAAATCTACATTTGCCTCAAATACTACACAAAAAAAACCCAAACAGCTACCTACAGCTCAGTTTTCCTGTCTGGTTTTTTTATAATCCCAGAAACATTGTAAAAAGGACATAGTCTCAATAATGCTGTAGCCATTTTATTTAAAGTAGTGTTCTGAAAGTCTAAACAGCAAGTCTGTCCTTGTTACATGAACTGTATTTGAAAACATCAGTAAAAAAAAATTATAACTAGCTTTCAAGCCTATGAGCTATTACACCATTCATTTATTCTAAGGCAAGCTCAATTTGAGCATTTCTGGCTTCCTGCAGAACCATGCCATTGGTTTTCAGCTAGTTTTTCTTTCGTTCACTACAGTAAAGTTGCATAAGAGCAGCTTATGCTTGAACAAGAACATCTGCTTTGGAAAGACCTCAGATATATGAAAAAAGATTCAGTACATCCCATATCTGAAAGAGAGTGTTACATGCATTTTAGTATATAAGACATGACTACTTGAAAGTCAATTTCTCAAAAAAACCACTTGATTGTGTACACTCAAGTTTTCTGTTTAGTAAAAGCTAAGAAGTAGGAAGAGATGTTACAAATGGGTATTGAAAATTTTCAAATAAAAAAGATAAAAATTAAACGTATTATCCCACTGAATTCAGTTTAAATTTTTGCAAGATATAATACACTGTCATAGCAGTTGTCATTAGCACCCTTGAAAGTTATCATGAAAAAAAAATTAAAAGTATTTTCAAATACATTTCATTTAAAATGAGCTTTTCTTATCATACGAGCTTTCAAAATGCCACGATAAATAAAATGGAAACATCTTTTTCACTGAAAGCTAATTACTCTGTAAGCACTGTACAGTTCTACAACTACTTGTTCTACTACTCAGTATGTTTCTCAAATCAAGACGCCCCCTAGTCGCCCTAATTATTCATGTATCTATCCAACAAAATCATACTTTCCTAAAATTTCATCAAAAATACTAGTGCATTTGAGCATCTAATGACAAATGTTACTACTATAACTAGCTTTAGAAATCTTTCTTCCCCCCACACACATACGTAAAAAAAGAAAAAAGGGATTTTTGTGACAATTAAAACAGTGTAGTAAAAAAAGATGACAGTTTTAAGTGCATTATTTTAAAATGTCATTTAGCTTAAATTGGCCAACAAAAAAAAGTTTTTCAGTTATAATAAAACCACATTTATTGGAGCCGATCGTACCAATGTCTGGTCAAAAACTGTATACTTTCCCAATCCATCCCATGATGTTTTCCTGGTCCCCCGCTGCCGCAGACAGTTCAGCTGGTGTTGCTCACCAAGGCCAATGTCAAAGAGAATTTGGTAGTCTTTTGTGCTTATTTAGTTTTAAAACAGTGTTGTGTTCCTGTGTTTGGGAAAAGGTCTTAGCTTAACTGAGCAAGAGCATACCTAGACTAGTGTGAATGTAGGAGCACTGATGGGGACCAAAATGTAAAAATACCCTTGCAATACAGAACTATCTTTTTCAGTGAGCAAAATTATTAACTGTTGCACATTAAAAAAAAAAAAAAAAAAAANCACAAAAAAAAAAAAACAAAAAAAAAAACCAAAAAAAAACCAAACAGAAACAAAACCTGATTTTAACAGAATTGTTGACAAATGGTACAAGTTAAAAAAAAGGAATAAAAAAGGGAATAAAAAAACCTTACAGCCGCATCCTAGCGTAAAGTACTCAGAAATTTATGTCAGGACTTATTCAGTGCCTCTAAGATAAGCTACTTCACCCTAGTGTTCACTCACAAAATTACCTTGCAACTACTTCTAGTGCTGAAATTCAATACAAAAGTAATTACTTAAATCTATCCTCACTAAAAAAAGAGAGTTATTAAAATAAGGATAATAAGACTGTAAAACACACACACTTCTCTCAAGCGTCATCAAAGAACCATTGCTCAGTCAAGCCATTACCTTTTCCTCAACATCACCATTTTTCTTTAAAATTCCGAAGGGGAAATTTTCTATATTTAGATCAGTAATAATAAAGAAAAACATGTACCTTTCTGTTGGGATAACCACTTTGACTATGGCTTGCGACAGAGTCTGTATATGAAGTCACATCAGATAATAAACATAGAATATGTGAGTATTGTTAACAAGTAACAAGCAAAAATATACATATGCAATGAAAATACTACACATCTATCACAAGTTTTGCAGGCAATCACTGCTGTGAAGTTATAACTAAGCAATTACACAAAATGCAAATGGTTGTGTCAGTGAACCATAAAGGTTCACTAATTGCAAAGTATTGGAACATTCCTGTCAGAATGTACATTGATGCACTGAATAGGTACTACGCTGAATATAATTAAGAAAGGAGTTCTTAAATGTATGAAAAGACTCTAAACTCTTTGACTTGGATCACGTTGGTATTACTTTATTCCCAAGTCTTACAAGAAAACCAGGCCTAACATTTAAGTGTCATTCAAAGAAACCAACAAACACTTAAAAATGTAAATCAAGTTGGTTTGTGATTACAAGATACTTACCCTTTTTATCAGCTAATATTCCAGGAATAAAAAGTTTGAAAACTGACTCCATAAGTAGCATAAAATACTTACTCAATGTCCAGATTAATTACCTTCTACACAAAATACATCAACTCCTCTAGTGTAAAAATAACACTACCCAAATTAAAATGTAGTATTTTTCTCTAAAGAAAACAATTTAGATACTGCAATTTGGCAGCCAACAAAAGGGGGGGACGTAGGAGAAAAAAATCCAGGGAGCCTGGAGGGGGAAAATGATAGCCAGATTCAAAGCATCACTAAAACAAATCAAGACCCAATATACTGTACCCTAACACAGACATGAAACAGAGGTTCAGGAATTACATAGGTTCCCTTGGGCTACAGCAGGGAGCCAGCGAGTTTGTACACTATGGGCCGCCAAAGTCAGCCTGAACAAAGCAAATCTATGAAGCCACTGAAATACTGTCACAGATGTAGTATTTAACAATGAGCTATGGCCCAGGGTACTGTAAGTTACCTTCTCAAAATCTTCCTTGTTTTTTGGTGGTGGTAGCATTGGAGCATTAGGATTCTTCAATCTCTCCCTAGGCTGGGCATTGAAAGGCAGTCCCGACGGAGGAGGTGGGAGGGTATGCTCCATCATAGAAGGCGGAATGTATATTGGATGTGGTGGTATAGGTACAGCTTTGCCCCAGCCTAGCTTCATTTCAAACGACATAATCATCTTGCCTGAAAAAGTAAAGGGGTTCTGTGTTGCTCAAGATTTCCCCACACAAGTGCAGCATTTAGATTTGCCTGGCCTGGTTTTCTTTTTCCTTACATTGTTGATGGTAAGCAAATCTATCAGACTATACCGTGTACAAATGAAAGCCCATTACATGAAATATTTTATTAATCTTCCCACAATGTACATTTTCAGGAGACTACAGTAAACAATTACTTGAATGGTTGAGAGGAAAACAAAAGTTAAAAAGTTTTGATATTCAGCACTTCAGAATGAACACATTAATTTTTAAATGGTATTATTTCTGCACTTTAATTATTCAAAAATGCTTTGTCCATGATAAAACTATTTCAAATGATGTTTTTCAAAACCAGATGTAATAAACAATTAGACCTCCTACGTATTGTAAGCCTGCTTACTAATGGTCCTAGTAAAGGACCATTTTGAGTAAGCTATGCAAGGGCTACCTTTCATTTTTTATTCTTTTTGTCAAGGATACTGATTTTTGATTTTCAGGCTTTTCCTGAAATCTAAAGACATAGCTTTCTTCGTCATGTAAGATTTTTTTTCCCTTTTTTTCAAATGAAAGATAGACAAGATAGTCCATACACAAAATTACATGTCTGGTGTAGTACTGTTACCTCTTCAGTATGAGGAATTTAGCCATTATTCAAAAGAATATAACATATTTATCACCAATTAATCATTATATCCTGTGCACTAGTTAAAGTTATTCACAAAAAAAATATTGTTGGTAAACTTCTCTAAGTAACAGATTGCTTCTTAAAATAGTCTGTTTACAGAGGACAGATTATCAAACATTACCTCCCACTCACATCTTTGGAACAGTCTTGGCTGTTTTACATCTTTATCACAGCAAAAGCCACCAGTATTCTCAACCCTTGTGTATGCTATAGTTTGATGACATTCACCTGCCAGCAAGCAGTCAGTGTAAACTAACATCACTGCCAGTGTCGTCTCTCCTGGAGTTACAGCATATCTATCAGGAGTGTGATAAAACAACTTCAAGATATGCTTACAGTTACTCCTCAATGTTCCTACAGAGATAATTACAATTCCAGACCGAGAAATCTGTTTACCATTTAAATTCTTTAACGCTCTTTCAGCATCTCTCCTGTTCATAAAGGCAACAAAGCCACAATTTCTTTCTCTTGCTCTTTCTTCATCAGTTCTTGGCCACATAATTTTAACACTCGCTAATGGTCCGAAGCGTCCAAATTCTTGACATAACATCTCCTCATTCATCTACGTGAAAAAAAGGTAAAAATTAACATCTTGCTACTGTATTTCCAAGATACTTGTGCATATTATTGTCCAAGTGTCAAGATTTAATTTTCTGAGTTTCTTGAAAAACAACACTTCATTGATACCTCCCCAATGTGATCTACTGCAAAAATAATAATTAAAAAACCCTGCATTTTAAACAGAGTACACAAATTTTTGAGATATAATCCACCTTGCATGGAGATAGCAATGGAAAATTATTTTAACTGAGCATTTTTGCATTTAGTAACTGATAGTCTAAACCTTAATTTTCGCAGCATCATTTTATTTATTTAAAAGAATACTGCCTCTACAGTCACCAATTTTACCTAGTATATGAGTTTAAGCACATGCATTTGGTTTAAAATAAAAAAGGGGGAAATTGCCACTAAAATAAAAAAATTCAGCTGGACCCAAACATGTCACCACTGCACTTCACTTCTTCACTCCAGACTTACTTGAGGATTAATGTTTCCAAGATACAAATTTGTTGTGCTTGGATCTCCAACATCATGTGACCCTGGTGCATAATCATCCAGTACTAAAATCATGGAGGAAAAAATAGGGAAAAAAAAAAAGTCATAATCCCTGCTATGCATTTAAGTAACAACATTATATTGAATGAGAAAAGAATCTGTATTACCACCAGATGATCTGTTTCTTCTTGAAGGAGCATCCACTGAATAAATAGAAGAAAAATATACCTAGTTTAGTCCACAAATTTTGTTGCCCAAACAAACATAAAAAATAACATTACTTACTTGAACGACGCTGGCCATCTGAATCTGACTGGGGTGGTTCAAAACGACTCAATCTACCTTTTGTTTTATGTCTTTCATCACGCTCCTCTTGTATTCTACAAAACAAGTTTAATGTTAGTAACAATAACTTTTTGAGGTTTTTATTCTGAAATTTTCCATTAACTTTAGAAGTAGGAGAATATTTAATATTAAACAATGGGTTTGTGAAAATTTTCAAATTGTATGCTTGAAATTCTGTTTAATCAATTGGAATATATCTAGCAGAATTATTCCGGCTGCATGCTTTCTCATTCGTACTGTGTTTTAATCTCAAACAGAACTGACTCGGTTTGAGAATCAGGTTACAAGACCAGAAATAATAATTGTCCTCTGAAGAACTGACCCGAATTCCACATCCCACTGCCAGACATCCCCTGTCTGTTCAGATGACTTTCCAAGATGCACATAATTCCTTAGTGTCTATTTCTCCTCCTACCTTTTCTAAGCCTTATTCATGTAGGCTGCCACCTTGTAGGGTGACAGACACCCCCATATGACAATTTCCGGAACATACAGGGCCTCATCTCAGTTTATACCTCCGAGGACAGCGCTCACATGAGTAACTATTTGGTTCTTTGTAGTTTGGCCTTAAATCCTTGTATTCCTGGTACACAACATCTTCGTACAAGGCTGTCATTTCAATTCATCTATATCAACTAATGATTAGATCGCAGTGAAGTTCAGACACTACTCACAAGAGCCATTTATGAACGTATAATGCAGTACCTATTGTTTTCTAATGCTTACAGATTATTTCATTTTCCATCTCTAACACCACGGCAAATACACATGTGCTACTCTTCCTGTTGCATTACACATTCAAAACTGAAAGAACCTGCTTTTTGAAGCATTATTCAGCTTGTATTTAAAATCACGCAAGCTGAAGTACATCTCTAAACTTTAATAACAGGTCTTATTTCTGCATTAATACAAAAGCTCAACCTCATACTACAATTTCTCCAGATATAGTTTTAGAGATACTAACAAAACTTCTTATTCTTCCTGAATCTGATACACATTTCAGTTTGCTAGATGCCCATCAAGAGAAAACACCAAAAACCTGCACATCCTTATCCATTACAGTACCTACATGTCTTGCTCTATCTTCACTAACTTTAATGACGCATGAGACCATGTTAACAAGTGTTCTCATTACAGGTTCATGCTTGCTAATTTATAACGGAATTGTGTCCCAAGTTCCCTTTCATTCCATTCCATTAAGTAACATACTGACAGCAGCTGTCAAAGAAGTAAACCTAGGTTTCCATTTTTTATCCTGGTAAATGGCTGGTTCTACTCACACCTAACTGATCCAAAAATCATCTTCAGTAGATTTGGAAACATAGCCAGTCATTCACTTACTAGATCTCTGAAATACTTTATGCAATCGTATGTAATTTTTTTTTTTATTAATTGTTTTGAACATTATTCTGCTTAGGAATGCAGTACTAAACTGTTTCAAAGGTCACAATCAAACACCTCTGACATGCAAAGAAATCCATTCACTTCAACAAAGATTTAAGCCAGCATACCAGGCTTCTTTGGTTTGTTTTTTTGATCATTTTATAGCCTCTGGTCAAAGCTAGATTGCAAAAGAGAAGTCCTTAGCAATAGTGATAAACACATCCTATCGCCAATCACCATAATAAGAAAGGGCAGAAGTATCAAGGAACATCACAGAACTAATTAGATGGCAACCATAGTGTGGTGAGCAACCTGGTCTAGGTGAAAACGTCCCTGCTTATTGCAGGGTGGACTAGACAACCCTCCAACCCAAACTACTCTGTGATTCTGTAATTACCTAGACAAATCAAAGACACCTATACCAAGCATCTTTCAGTATGCGTTCATACTCTGTTTAATTATATTGCCATTGTTAATTAAGTCATACCACTCCACAAGCATTTTGGGAAAAAAACAAAGCAAAAACCTACATTGGGACACAGCTTAGCAAGAATGATCCTAAATATTGCCTGTAAAAACAAGGTGAAAACCTTGCATCTTCTTTACTTACAGTAAAAACTAGTCAAACTTACTGCTTTAATTCTTCTTTAAAAAGTTCCAAATTACTCTTTTTCTTTTCCTTCTCTCCTTTCTTCAAAGGCTAAAATTAAAGATATACCAGCCAACATTTCAGCAGATGAAAATGAAACAAAAATAAAAACTACATCTATATAACAAAATCTTAGATAATTTCCATGCATATTTTACCCACAGCTTTCAAACCAAGTAAACTACAGGAGAAAAAAAAAAAAACAACACAAAACAACAAAACATACAGACTTGAAGACATTAAGACTGAGTGCTATCAAACACAAAGCTAGAAAATATAAAATTAAGGACAGCTTAAACTGAACTTTGTTACTTCTCATTATCACAACGCAGCATGTGTGATCAAACATTCTCTCTACAACATACAAGTTTAAAATATCTGTATTTTGTCAGTCTGTTCCACTTAGAAACTTAGAAGCAGACTCCACCCCTAGCAAACCATCATGCTCTAATTAAATTGATATATGTATGTACATATATATGTAAATTATTTTACATATATATTTAATTATTTTATCCACAAACATTCTACGTGAAAAGAATTTCCTTCTTTTGCTTCCTTTTGGCTACAAATACAGGTCTGAAAAAACAGTTACTCTAAATAGTTCAAGATCCTCAGAAAAAACTCTTGAATGCCAAATATGGAAATCGTAATGTTACTTTTTTTTTTTTTAACTGTAACATATGAACCTTAACTAACTCATCTGAACTCTTATCTTCAAGAACATTGCTTTTATATAACCAAATTTAAATGAAAACGTTTCCAATAGGCAGACATACAAAATATTTATTGTGTTACACACTACAGCTTCGGAAAAACTGGACTTCCTACTCACCCCAGGCAAAGTTGTTTGTTTGTTTTTGTTTTTGGGGAGGGTCTGCCAAATAAATAAAATCATTTTTACCTCATTATCTTCAATCACCATTGGACAGGGCAAGTGAGTAAACTCATTGCATTACTTGGTAAGTATTTATGACAAATTTGAAAAGCAGTAATATTTTTACAGTACAAATACTTGCATATGACAGAACAGAGCTCAGCATAACAATAAATGCTACAATTCATATCTGTAACTGTAGAGCTTTACATACAATGAAAATCAAAACTGCCATCCAGTATTATCCCACTAATCTAAATTTGAGTTTTGTTTAAAGCTGGTAGGGAGGCTAGGATGGGATTACTCACAACTACCACATTACATCTCATTTCCCACCCTAACAGGCAGTACCATAAATGTTTCACTGAAGCTTAAAAATTGTAGTAAGCTCTATTAAAAGACTTTTCAAAGACATCCAAGACATTAATTACACATTACACATGTACAGTAGCAACAGTAATCATACGTAACTATCACTTGACTTGAAGACTAAATTAGTTCATAATATTCCCATTACTTTTTATGATGAAATCTCAGTTTAAGAACAAAAAAAAAAAAGTACCAAACCATGCAGAAGTCAAAATAAATTAAATAAAAACAAGGTGTTCAGCTTCAAAATGTGCAAGTTCTACAACTTATTTGGTACTACTCAAAGAGCTAAAGGGTATTCTCAAACATCTCCACAAAAAAAAAATATTTCAAAAACCTCACCAAGAAAAACTTGGATCAGTGCAAAGGTCAATTTTTTTTTTTTTAAGTTATAAAAATCTAAAAACAGATGGCAGCAAGAAGAATTGCTTCTAAACTTCACAAATTCTCAGGAGTGGAGATACTGTTACTTTGCAACAGTCACTAAATCTGTACTCCTGAGAAGTCTGTCTCAATTAGCAGGAATACAGTAAAAAAATAAAGCCGCCAAATCAAAGTGCAGTACTAGGTATATCATGCTGGATACAGAGCTACTGGACCTCTGCATTTCATCATCTTGTTATTTGCTATGGGATTAAGCAAATCAAAATTTCCACCTTACATTAATACGTGATAAATGCAGAAAAAAAAGACTCTGCAAGATCACACAGACCTTTTACTAAGCACTTCTAAATATTTCCTAAGTACGGGGTAAACATTCAAATAAGAAACTTACAGGCTTTTTGGTTTCTATCATTAAGAGTGATGGAGGCTTCTCATTAGATGGCTGGCTTGGTTGATTTTTTTGATCTGAAAATCGTGATGAAGGCTTATAGATTTTACCCCGTTTTTCATCAGTTTCATGCTCCTCTGAAATTAAAGGCAAATTAAAACTAAATTGTATTAACTAATGCTGCACAATACTGTTCATTAGAAAGAAAGCCGTTGTTCTTTAGTCTTGTTCATTCAATTAAATATATTATTTCATTGAAAAAAAAGTGATAATACAAACATCTTTTAACATGAAGAAAAAGAACACAGATCAGGTATTTTAAAACAGAGCATTTTTCCTTCTGAGCTTAAAAGACAAATCACCCCACTACCCAACTAACGAGTCAAAGCACAGATTTTAGCATCAAGTTCCCTTTGCTGTTTTTAATGTAACACATTAATTTTAACATGCAACTCAAAGTCAACCTTCGTCTTTACTCAAACCCAAACGATCCACCACCCTCAAAAAAAGATTAGTTATACCTTTAGATGCATTAACGATTCCTCCTCTTACGAATGTTTTCACTTTATTACCATCACTTCCTTCAAAGGCAGCAAGAAATTCTTCATAAATTTCTGCAGCAGCCTTCTCATCCTCCTACATAGCAAATGTTAATCTATTTACTATCATCACTGAACAACCTTCACAAGACAGCTATTCTTAAATTAGCTGTGTGACATTCGTTTTTATTTTATAGAGTTCATGCTACAAACTGCATCAAATGAGTTTCAATTTTAGAGAGAATTCAAATTTCTGAGAAATGTGGGAAGAACACAGCACGTCATACGTAAAGCAAATAAGGCCTGTACGCTCAAATACGGCTGTTCGTTTACAAGAGTTTACAGAGCAATTTAACATTCAAAAGATGCCAAACAGAAGAGATCATATGTGAAAGACAAGCATCATGAAACTGCAGCTTTGTTGACCAAAGCATCAGAGAACAGTACATATTCCATCTTACCCATTACGCTCAACCCACGTGACTGAAGGAGATTAACAACTGGATCACTTTTATGCATTTCCCAGAGAAGAAGTTAATTCAATGACTTAATAAAGTTGAGTGAGACACTGAATGTAGCACTACCATGTTTCTTTAGGCTAGTATTTCCAACAACCTAGCAGGAGATATCCCACTGAAATATAGTAAGAGTTGTGCGTGTAGAGTTCAAAGCCAAAAGTTTTCAAAACTTCCACCTTACCAACTATAAGTTACATGTTTCCTAAAATCTGGATGCTCCCGAGTACCCTAAAATTCAGTATCAAACGTTACTGTTTTTATTCATTCCAAAAGAAGCCATTAGGCAAAAGTATGTTTTACAAAATAACAAGGGCATGTAATGAAACAATTTCTAATTACTGAAATCCAATGATAGAGGACAAAAAAGAACAGAAAATAACCTAAGGTGTCTTCATGTTGAGCAACACAACAATCAATGGGTTGTTGTAATTCAGTATTTCAGGAAGCCAGAAAACTTGATTTCTCAGACAGAAGGAGATAAATGCAAGTCTCTCTCCCTATCTTAATGCCATGGATGCCAAGAACAAATTAAACACGCAAAATATAATTCACTTTCGTTCTTAGCTAAAATTATCAAAATAAAGAAATTCGGTGATAAAGCTGGCTGTTACCTAAAAGCAAACTTATTTCAGTTCTGCATACAAAATAAAATACTCATGGTATACCATTACCTTCTTTTTTAATTCTTCTTGCTCCTTCTTGCTCAGAGTCCTTTTGGCAGCACTCATTTTGCCAATACTGAATGCTTTAAGTTTGCTTTCCATTACAGGCTGCAAAAGGAGTAAGAAAACAAATATTAAAAACATGTTACTCTTTACCTTGGTCTGGACCAGCAACTATCTACCTGAAGTGACTTAACCTAACCAAACCAAGAAAAGGCTTCCTGTACTTCTCTCTGAACTTGCCATTATCTAATACAACCAAAAAATTTAAATCTGTTTTTTTTTTTTAAAAAAAAAAATCACCCTTGGTGTAGTGAGAAAGCTTTTAATATACCACTCAAGCACAGCTAAAAACGGAAGGGTACTTGCTATAAGAGCCTGAAGATCTTATCATTATGCAATATGCAGTTTCTAAACCTTTGGAAATATATGCTTTGCACTACAGTTCCTTTTTGATCATCGCAATTTCCAGAATGTAAAAAACAAAAAAAACTTCTAAAAGCTTTTCTGACTATTTTGGCGAGAAGAATGTTTGTGCTAGGTTGAACAGGTGTAACTGAAGAACAAAATGGATGTTATATTTCAGCTGTACTTCAAGGTTAAATGTAGCATTTTTGCTTGAAGAAGAAAATGTATTTGTGAGGTTTTTCAGCTACTAGTTAAGTAAACCAAAAGACCTCACATTTAGTTCCTAGAATCTTTCTGCTTTAGGTAATTTAACCACCATTCCTCCCTTCTTGAAACCCTGATGAAGGAAGGACTCCACATAACAGCCACTTGGAGAGTATGGAATTAGAATTCTTAAGATTCTATTTAGTTAGTTAACAGGCAGTAAAGTGTTGAGAGAGGAAAGACGACAGAATGAAGGCCATGTTCAAAAGACACTGGCAACAGGAAGAAGAGAAGCAGCTTCTCTGGAAAATCCTAGGTTAACAGAGTAATCCATAAAGAACCAGCACAAGAACAAGAAAAAAAGTGCCAAAAGACCAAAACATAAGCTATTAGCCTTTATATTCAAGATATTTTGGATGTTCTTGCACAGTGATGCTTAAAACTACCACTTTTGCAATTACGCTTCTTTAAAAAAAGAAAAAAATTCCTCTGGGAATAATTGTCTTTGTAAAGGCTTTTATTTCTAGTATCAGCTTCCTATTCAGAATTTTTCACATATGAAAATGCATTGTGAAAAACAAAACTCTTTGAAACACCTTCAGTTTATAATCCTTGCTTAGTATCACAAACACCTCTTAGATCTGTTCCAAGCGTATGACCAGAATAGCTCATATTTCTTTGAAAAATGCTCCCTACTTCATCATTAAAAGGAAAATTATCAGCTACAAATTAATGCAGCGTTGTCTGTGGAGTCATCTGGTTTATGACACTATGTTTGTTGACATAAGCTTCTGTGACAGATTTATCAGGAGCTTTTCATGCATCTGTGTGTTTTTGAAGTTAATAAAATCCAGTTTTCCTGTTGACAGCTTATATTTCACTATGACAAACAATATACCCTTGGCAAAACGTGGTCAAAGCAACACAGAGAAAACAAATATCACACTCCTACCCAAGGTTTATCCTGTCATCAGGAAATAATCTCTTACAATAGTGTTCCAGAATACCTGCAGATCAGCCACACAAATACATGTTCTAGTGACATAAGGGAAGCAGATGTAAGTTGAGTTCTGGCACTGAGATCTCCTCAGTTTAGAAAGTGTCTCAGGAAAAAACACCAAGAACCAATACCTTCAAAGTGGCTGCAGCAATATAAATTAATAGGATTGAACTACTTTATGCCTACTAGTTACATTCCAGTAGGCAATTATTACATTATTATTAACCATATGCAGCTTCACAGAATTCCTAACAGAGCTAAACAAAACTTGAAGGCCTGCCTCCTTCAAAAAATGGAATACAGGGTAAAACAAATGACGGAAGCAAAGAGAAAGCTTCTAGCTGAGTAATCAAATCACTGTATGAAAGCAAACTCCCATTAAACATAAAGCTGCATTGAATATAAGGTGGCACAAAGAACTGAAGTCCCAGTTCCATGGACAATACAAAACATTCAAGAGATTTAACAGCAGTTTTCACAAATTGTAGCAAGTAAAGCAAATCAAGAAAAGGACCTACTTCTTCATGGAAAGTTTATGCTATCGTAACTTGAATAATGTTATCTTATGAGCAATTTAAGAGCTAGTAATTGACTTTTTCATATACAAAATCAAATTGAAATCTTGAAGAAAATCCAAACCACAGAATGAATTGTCTGGTATTAACGCTGTTTGGCTCTTGCTGCCTGTTTTCATTTTAGCTCAGAAATAGGTAGGCCTTTAAGCAACATACTAACAACATAACCAAGTGAAGGTCTCTTCAATGGGGAAAACAAAAAAAGACTAGGTAACTATTCTTACCTTTTGCTTTAAGTGTATTATATTAGAAAGAAAAATAAAGGATGAAATTAGGGCAAATAACATTTTTGAGAGGCCAACTGAATACAAAAAGACACTTTAATATACAGTGACTCTTTCAATTAATCACCTTCTGTTTTGAACTATTCCTCAGTATAAGAGATAAACATACACAGAGACCCTACAGGCTGTTCCTGTTCAAGTATCTATTATGAATGCAGTATCATGCAACAGAGCTTCCTACAGTAGTGGTAGTTTGAAAGTTTCAAGGATATTTTTAAACATGAAAATCAATAGTTCATTTACAAACACCTACAGATTAGATACCCAATGCAACAGAGTCTGCCTGCAGCAAGTGTTTTCTTTAGAGAACATACCTATTTTCAGTTTGTGGGTTTGGCTGGATTTTTTGGTTTGGGTTTTTTTTGCTGTCTTTAAATATTTGGGACTTACATGTGTATCTGCAGATCCAGTGGTGTGTACTGCATCTGGTGCTCTGACCTGAAGAGAGAATGAAGAGGAGGTGAGGTACAGAAACAGACAAACCACCTCTGGCGTTTTTCAGTCAGTTTTTCAAATGTTTTTGAATGTTTCGATGTCAACATCCAGATAAACAAGAACACAGATACATGTAATGTATTTTAATGATGTAAATGAACAGGGTCACAGCATGAACAATGTAAGGCAAACAAGAAATTAAAGACAGACTGTCTTGCTACCATTAAAAAGCCTACATTTCCACAGATGGATTTTATAAACATGCCACTGTAAGGAAAAAATTAAGTTTGTTACACTGAATCTGTAAGAGTTGACGTTAAAGGGTATTAAAGATTACAATCAAGCACTTTATGTATTTGCCTTACTATAAAATCATTTCCAGAACAGCTCTAATTAACATTATTACTTTAAACTGTAACTGAACTTTAACATGTAAGCCAGTGAATATGCAAAACGTGCACAGGCATTTTTAAAACTGAGGTTTTTAAATGAGTTTAAGTGATGGAGAACACTCCAACAAACAGGACTGAATGCGTTTTTAGAATATGTAATGCCCTAATTCTAGAAAACCTCACTGACATAACATCTGTTAAGACCGAACTGCCTGATGCACAATTCATATCTAAATTGAAATTTAAGTCAAAATAAAACGTTTCCACTAGCTGAAATCTCTTCATTAGTTACAGAACATTAGCACTTCTCCCTATTACCAGGAATTTACGGTTTCTACCAGAAATAGAAATATACGGTGCTCATCTCCAGTCTTCCAAAATGGACAAGCACCAAATGCTACTCTAGAAGATAATTCACTAGAACTCATTTTCATTTCACATCATGCATTTTCATCAACTAAGATATATTTATCTCTTAACAAGTACATTCCTATGTTTTACAGTCAAATCAATTCAGAAAAAGTGTTAGACAGCACTTCAAGGACCAGAACTAAATCCACAAAGGTAGAAAGAGACACAAAGGTACAACCCTTAAAAGGGAGAAGAAAAAGGCTCCTAGGTATATACGATCGGGGTTTCCTTAAGAAAGGGGGAGGGGGGGGGGGGGGGGGCACACAAC